>JAMXIJ010000049.1:0-128030 GCA_025742365.1 Coniothyrium glycines | reverse complement strand
ATAATAACGTAGAGTACAAATACTATCTAAAGGGAGTCCTAAACTATCTTAAAGGTATATAGGAGTACGTAATAGCTATAATAGGTTTAGATATATATTTATATCTATAGGTCTTATATAAAAGAATAAGAGAAATATAACTATCTAAGACTTTATTAAGGTAACTTTATATACTTAATCTCTATTAGAAGGGATATAGCCTAATATCTTAGGATATATTATTATACTACCCCCTATCTTAAAATTAAATAATTTTTATCTAATAGATACCTTTATATTTAGGTTTTTTCTTTACTCTAATATAATTATACTTTAAACTAGTATACCTTATTAATTTTATTTTAGTATTTAGCTTATTCTAAGGTATAACTATATTCTATTAGTATATATTATCTAACTTATAAACTTATATAGGGTTTATACTATATAGTATAGCTACTTAGTATAGCCTTACTATCCTATATCTAAGTCCTATATTAATAATAATAATCTTCTTTTTACTTTTAACTTTTTTTTTTTACTACTATAACTAGCCTATCTAATACTATATAGGTATAGAGTGTAATAGAGAACCTAGGAGGGTTAGAAGAGATAGAAGAATATAGTAAAGTAATGTGCCGGTGCCACAGGTGCAGCCTTGCTTCGCCGTGTTCTTCTATCTCTTCTATCCCTCCTAGGTTCTCTGTTACACTCTACACCTGCATAGTAAGGCTAGACGTAATTAAGAGCAATAGTAAGGAAGGTTTAGTTAAATATTATTATCTTATACTCTATATAACTACTCCTTTTATAGTTATTATTGCCTTACCTATATATCTAGAGAAGATATTAGATCTCCTCCCCTCTTTTATAGTATTATCTTCCCCTAGGTACTTATACCTATAGTACCGGTATAATACTATATATAATCTATATTACCCTACAGTTTATATACCCTATAGTACTAGAATTTTCTATACCTAAAATTAAAATAATTTTACTATAAACCTAACTATAATCCTATAATAAAGGTATACCTACTTTTATAAGTATAAATACCTAGCCTCCTACCTTAACTTTATACTATTTATTAATCTACTTCCTTTTATAAGTACTTCCTAAACCTATTCTAGTTTTTCTACTAATATATAATAGCTATATATAATACCTATTCTTATTTCTACTCAGGGATGCACAATTACTAGTAATCATCGAATATTACTATTACTAGTAATCGTAATATTACTATTACTAGTAATTATAATATTACTAGTCCTATTTTTTTATTCTAAATTATATGTAAATCTTTAGTTCTGTTAAATATAAGATTATAGAATACTAAAGTATATATATAAATTATAAAAAGTTAGAATAATATAGTATTAGAGAAAATAAAAAATCTTACTAGTAATCATAATAGTAATATTATAATTACTAGTAATTATAATGTTACTATTACTAGTAATTGAACAACCCTGTTTCTACTAAAGCTTTACTAGTAGCCTATAAGGTTATTTATATATATACTATTAAAGCTTTAAGCCTATAGCTAGTTTAAAATAGCTTATAAATTTAAGTTAAATAAATCTAAAAAGTACTTATATTATACTTTATTAAATAAGAAGTATTACCTAGTTCTCCTATATATAAGCTAGGAGTATTATATTCTTAATAAAGCTTTTATTTATAAATATACTACTATAGGTCTTTTAAAGAAAGGAAAGAAAAAAAATACTAAAAAGCTTAGGAAGGCTTTAGTAGAGGTTTAGGTAGCTATATAGAAGCTTAGGGTTATTATATAAGTAGTAACTATATAAACTAAAAATACTAATATAATAAATATTTTTTTAATAAATAATTATAAGCTTTATAAGTAGGTTAAAGGTTTATATAAAAAGGTTTTTAAGTTATATAGTATAATTATAGATTTTTTAGAGGTTATTTAAAGTTTAACTAATTATTTAGTAAACTTAAGTAAAGGTTTAAAGGGTTTAAGTAAGAGTTACTAATAACTTAGAAAAAAATTAGGTTTTATACTAGTATCTATAGATATAGTATTAGGTAAAGGTCCTATAATTAATATTAAAACTAATATTAATAGTAAGTTAGAGTTATAATAGGCTTAAAAAAGTCTATTTTAGATCTTCTAATTAGTAGTAGTTATTCTAAGCTTTTTAGTAGGGGCTTTAATAGAATAATACTATTTTATAACTACTAACTTTTAACTTTTTTTTCTAGTAATAACTTAAAAATAATTTTTTTATATAAACACTATATAGGGCGTAGATTCTCCGCAATATATAGTAACTACTAACTAATATTAATATAGTAATAGGTAGGATAAATTAACTATTATTATAATAATAGGGTAGTAAATAGTAGATTAATTAATTCTAGGAAAGAGGGTAGTAGAGGGATCCCCTTTATAAGCGAGTAAGTAAATAGGGCTAGTCCTAATTAGGCCTAGTACTACTAGCAATTAGATACTAATAGCTATTACTTACTATAGTATATAAGTTTAATACTTACCTAATAATAGCTTAGTATAATTTTTATAAATAATTTAAGGTAGAATAAAAGTAGAATTATAAAAATAACTTAGATATAATACTAAAGATAAATAAAATTATATATCTCTTAAGTTTAGATATATAGAAAAAGATTATATATCTTATTATTAAGTTAGTAAAGGTAATATAGTAAAGACTTATATATATATAGTAAAATAAATATTAGAAAAATTAAATAACTAAATATCTAGGGTAAACTATATTATCTTTAGTTTAATAGAGACTAGGTATTAATACGTATAATAATAAACTTAAAAGTAAGAAGTATTATAATACTCTTTAGTTTATATATAGGGGGAACTATAATCTAAGCTATTTTTTAATAACTATAAATAACCTTTTATTATTCTTATATTATAGATAAATAATAGTACTTAGTATATAGTCTCTAAAGTTAGGCTTTTATATATTTTTAAATTAAATTAGAGTATTAAGTTATATAATAAGAAAGCTACTTTTAGGTATAATATACTACTATAAGTAGTTATACTATAAAAATACTTTTAGACTTTTCTAAAGAAAAGATTAAATTAAGTTACTATATAATAAAAAAAAATTATATATAAATAATATCCTTATAAATATTAGAATAACCTTTTTACTAGTATACTTATATAATTATATTTATATTAGTAGAGGCTATGCTCTAGTATAGTATTTAATTAGAATATAAAAAAAGCTTAATAGACTTTTAAATACTTAAAGTATCTAATAAGCTAGTTTAGCTACTATCTTAAGGGTAAGATATAAGACTAATATATCTCCTTATAGAAGTATACTAACTATAACCTATATAATTAATAGACTTTATAGTAATTAGACTAAAGATAATAGAGCTTTCTATTTACTTAGCTATACCTAAGTAGTATACTAATTTACTAGTAGCTTTATAGGTAACTAAAAGCAGATCTAAGTTATTATATATCTTTTTATTAGTAATATTTGTTTAGTTATTATTTTGTTTTTAGCTTTTTTATTCTCTCTTTCTAGTAATAATTCCTTAGACTAGGGTATTATATATATTAAGTTAATTTAGTTATTTAATTTAAGAATTATTATATAAATTATACTACGTCTTATTCTCTTTAAAAGAATATAGTAGGGTATCTTAAAAAATAACAAAAAATTAAATCCTATTACTATAGTAAATCTTATCTATAATTTATTTTTTATCTCTATATATACTTTTATAATAATCTGTTATAGAAAGTTTGGCGTAGTGGATGCACATGGCTACTGGAGCCTGATCGAGCACGATAAATCCTCAACGTTCCTATCAGGAAATATTTTCGTACGGCCAGAGCTTAGCGTACAACTCCCTCTCATGCTCATTTTCAGCGGCATCAAGAAAGACTTCCTTGTACTTGCGACAATTCTCAACAGCAGTCTCGTAGTCCTCAGGCTCTACTATGCCATCTGCTGGTAGGACACCTTGCTCTTGCAATAGCGCCAGCATTTTCCCAACTCCATCCATATTCTCTTCCTCCTGCGCATGCAAGTCAAGTTCTTCTTCCGAAAATGTAATTGGGCATCGCGTTTCCTCCCCAAAAATATCGTTCCACTGTGCAACGACAGCGATGAGGGAGTCACGCAGGAAGAACAGATCCCGATTCTCCCATACGCCTGTCACAAGCCACACAGGTTTTCTGAGCGTTGGTAGTGATGCTCGCTGGAGGACGTCCCAGTGAAGGGGCGCACGCTTCATGGTTTGGAGTTCGTAGTATTTATGCAGAGTTTCGCTCTCGATATCGCGGTCAATGTGCTTTTGCTCGTCAGGAGTAAGGGTATCGAAGTTGTCCGGCTTTGTGGGCATGACCCAGCCCCCCTGGACAGGCTTGTGATGTCGGAATGCTCGGTGGACGCCAGACTGATAGAACCGCGGTGCTACGACGGCTGACTGCCAGTCCACTATCCCAGTGATCTTATGCGAACCTGGATCCACAAAAATGTTGTCGAGATGTAGATCAGGGTGCCAAAGGGTGTTGGCGACAGCTGAATCATCGTTTGATGCTGGAGCCAAGAATGACGCGACTTGCTCATACTTGGCGAGTAATCCAATCGCGTCTTCAGGAAGTTCAGGATCTGTTGAGGACCGGTAGTAATTGATTCGAGGTTTGGCATAATTTTCAATCCATGACACTTCGTTGACGCCCAACGCTCGCGTATACGCTTTTGAGCTTTTCCCTGATTCTGATGAGCATCTGCTCCAAGATTTCGGATAAGGCCATCGACTTACACGGGCCTCGGTCGAAGTCCAATTGCTCTCGAGCACCATTCCAGAGCTCTGCAGTTGTTAAAGGTCCTATTGCGTATCGCTCGAGATCCGGCACTTGCTGGCCTAAGCTGAGCTGGACGGGCTGTGCATCTCCTGTCAGGCTGACGAGGTCCTCCTTATAATATATGCAACCATGAGCTTCAAATTCCATGGCGCTCAGAGAGCCATCGAGTTGAGCGACTTGATCAATAACAGCCAGCTTTGTTTTCCAAGGCAAATTGGACCATAGGGTACCTAATCGCACGCCGGGAACCTTCTCTTCAAGAATGTACTCGGCTTGAACCGGGTTATTCGCAGCATCAGAAGACCAAGCAAGCACACGTGGTACTGGGATATCAAAGATGTCTCTGAGCTAGTTTTATCAGTGCTGTTCCTTTCCAAGGCTGTTTTTTCTCGCATACCATTTGCCGGGTAGCGACTTCGGAGGCAGTCGTATATCGAGCCGGCCCGGCGTTTGGATTCGGAAGCCTCGCAAGTACTTGCGCGCCAGTATCCATTGTGAGAATAAATGCTTTGCTATGCAAGCCTTCGAGACACTTCAGGATTTGGGTACCCATTCTATGGTCAGCACCTGACAACACATAACGTAGCACTAAGAGACAAACAATGTCGGGCTCCCCTGCAGACATTAACTGCTTCTTTCAGCAAATGCGGCAGATTGAAATTGAGATAGCGTTTTGCTAGCTCTCCTTCCTCGTTCTTGCTGTAGACATATCGTAAGTTGATATCTTTGTAGGCCCTGCCAAGGGCCGCTCTTACAGCCACCGGTGACGGGTATAACGATACAAGTCAGCCTCAGGGATATTTCGAGCTGATTTCGTTAGATTCAGAAAGCGAACACTCTTGTCGAAATATGTTGGAGATTAACTTACCGACGCCATGGCCTGTTTCTGCAAATAATTTCGGAGTTTGTGGTGTCTTGCTAGTGAATCTGAAGGACCAACACTTCATGTCGTTTACCCAATGGCGAGAAGAGAGGACTTGATAGCAAGTAGTCGATAAAGCGAAAGTCATATGAGGTCGAAGTCTGTGCATCTTGCACGCGTCTTTTGGCCCAGATCGTGGAGTTCTCGACAACCACGTTTGAAAGCGAGTGACTCCGACAATTGGACAGGACGGTGGACACAATAGTCCAGGCTAGACATGTGATGGGGGTCGGGACATGGTGGAGAACAAGAGCATGCCAAGAGTGATACACTGATGGATACCGTGATTGTCCAGCCAGCTTTCACCAATTGGCTGAATTCCGAGTTTTCCGAAGGAAATCGCCCGCCCCTCCAGTCAACACCTACGATCTTCAGACACGCTACAGTATGTATACATATAAATTCTGCACACCGGCAAGTCATGCGCATCTCAAGGATACATCCTGTCAAGACAAGGGATAATAAGCGCAACAAAGCTCGAGAAGCTCCGCCCGTGCGGTACCGGTAGACTGGAAACGTACAGCACAGCAAGACATCATCTGGGCCTCTACAACAATGTCGGGTTGACCGCAACTTACGAACAGCGGAGTCCTACACACTCAGTCCAGCTCCGAGATAGGGTTTTTGCTGCACTCCACCATGCTATAAACGACCACCCCTCATTAAGCGCAATCCCCTTGTGCGAAGACAAGTCATACCCCCAAGTCTACTTCGCGCGATTGCCCGAGATCGACCTGCGGACTTGCGTGGAAATTCGCAAGCGCAAACATGCAATCCCTACGGATGGAGAATGGGACGAAGAGTTGGACCAGCTACTGGCCGAACAGCATGCCGTCGGCTTCAAGGAAAGTCCAGGATCGAAACCTTTCTGGCGTTTGCTTGTGCTGGACTCGTCGAGCACGGAGACGACAATATTCACGACCAGTTGATTCTTCCACCATGCCTTGGCGGATGGACTAACTGGGACGCTTTTCCACGATTCGTTCCTTGCTGGCCTCAATAGTTTTTCGCCAGCCAGCAACACAGATCCTCTCGTTAGCACACCCCAAAAGTCCTTGTCACCTCCTCTCGAAGACCTACATCCTATGTCCATATTCTGGACGTTCTTCTTCCAAGCTATACTAGCTGCAGCCCTCCCATCAGTCTTCAACAAGCGACCCGAAAAGCTCTGGACTGGACCCCCGTGCCTCTCAACCTGCACCCCCTCGCCCCTCCAAAATTCCGCACTCTAGTCTTCACAGCTCACACAAACAAGCAAACTAGCAAAAATCAACCGCCGCGAGAACACCAGCGTAACAGCAACACTACAATGTCTCCTCGCCGCCTCCCTCTTCTCCCACCTCGCCCCCGCTGAATGCGCAACCCTCAGAATCCAAGGCCCCATCTCCCTCCGCCAACATCTCAACGTACCGCACACCCACACGATAAACGCAATCGGCGCAGTACTCGCACACGCACACACGCACGGCCCCCCACGACGCCTCCACCGCCACTTCTCCTGGGCCGACGCACGGTCCGCGAAAGCCTCCATCGCCGCCCAAGTCGCCAAACAAGGCAACGACAGCGCAGTCGCCCTGCTCAAATACGTATCCGCCATGCCTGCGTTCCTGCTGCGGAAGTCGGGCCAGCCGCGAGAGCTCAGTGTGGAGATATCAAATGTGGGGGTGTGGCAAAGGGGGCGCGGTGAGGACGGGGCGGAGTGGAGGGCTGGCAGGATGGTGTTTAGCCAGTGTCCGAATGTTGTTGCGGGGACGTTTGCGGTGAGTGTGGAGACGGGGGGTGATGGGAATTTGGTGGTGAATTTTTGCTGGAGGGAGGGTGCGGTGGGGGACGAGTGGATGCGGGGGGTGAATTGAGGGGGTGAGAGGTGGAGTGGAGGATCTGGTGGGGATGGTGTGAGGGTGGGCGATGGATGGGATTGCAGTGGATGATGTAGTGATGCAGACAAACTACTGCATTGACGGAAAGATGTCTCGTATTTGCGCTGGACAACTAACTCAGTGCAGCAGAACATCATACACCCATCAGGTCCTCCACTTCTCATGTGACACTTACATCAATATATCCTTGTTATCTAGAATTCTCACACTCACGATTCCAAAGGTTTTACTCACTGACAACCTTCCTAGCGATCTTCCCACCCTCGACCTTACTCTCCGCCCTTGTACTTGAATCTCTTGAGCCCCCGTACGCCAACATTGATCTTAAAACAGCATCCCGCGAACTCATCAACCGGTCCACCATTCTCGCTGCTCGTACCTCCCGCGCTAGTGATGAACAGCTCTTCGCCTACAAAGCACGGGCATGTTGGCTGCGAGGTGGGGACCTTGATTTCCGCGACGATCTCGCCCTGCGGTGAAATCCGAAGCACGTGACTTCCGCCGTGCAGCGCCGTCCACATGTAGCCCTCCTCGTCGATGCAGTGGCCATCCGGCACCGCGTCCTCGCCGTAGCGGTTATCCTTTGGCATAACGAAGAAGGGGCGCTTATTCGAGATTTCGCCCGTCGTGGCGTTGTAGTCGAACTGGAAGATGGTCTTGGTCGGGCTGTCTGCCCAGAACATGGTGTCGTCGTTCTTGTTCCACGTCGTGCCGTTGGGGATCTGGATGTTGCTGATGGGGCGGTCGAGGCTGCCGTCGGCGTTCAGGCGGAAGACGGCGCCCTCGTAGCTCCACTCAGACACCAAGGGGTCGAACATGAAGCCTGCCCAGAAACGGCCCTGTGAGTCTACGGCGCCGTCATTGCCGCGGAATTTCTCGTGCTTGTTTGCGGTGATTTCTTCGGGCGACCAGACCTTTTTGATCCAGCGGTATTCGCCTGTTTGCTTGTCGGCGATGCCGTAGCCGTATTTGCCGCCGAAGATGAATTCTTTGGTGTTGCCTTCGATGTCTGCGGTGCAGCTAATCTGAATGAGCTCTGTGTTGATCAAGTCTTAGTTGTGAGCTTACCCCATGGAGATGTCATAGTTTTTGATGGTCTTGAAGCTTTGTGGTCCAGCATTGAGGTCGATGCGGAAAACTTTGCATTTCTCGACATCAAGAAAGCGAATTGAGTTCGTATCCTCTTCCCAGAAAGGTCCCTCGCCCAATGAGCAAAATGACTTGATCCATGGCTATAGGTCGTGTCAGTGTCCGAATCGACAATTGACGAAGAAATGTCTGTAACTGAATGTGAAGTTGCTGAATACGCGTCACCTTGCTTCTGATCGCAAGGAGATTGAGCTCGAGGGTCCTCCCTTCTGTCTCCATAGCGCAATGGCTGTGCGCTCAGACTTCACGCATGTTGTCGCAAACTTCTCAATTGGGGATGACGTCGCGGGGCACTGTTGACGCTACCCCTCCACGACACCTCGAAACATAGAAGTTGAACGTACCTCAGTAATCTCGTACTTCTTGACTTCAGACATGGTGGAGGAAGGCTGTGTACTGTTCGCAGGAGAGTGTGTGCCGCTCTTGAGGTCTTTTGGCTGGTCGTTGGCTAATTGTTGCTGTGGTTCCCGTCTGTTGTCGCCGGCGTTCGCACCGTCCGTCCAGGCGCTCCTCAGCGAGGCCCACATTTTGGATAGCGCTCCTCCCATCCTCAAGGGGACGTCCCGAAAAGCCGTCCGTGAGGTTAGTACCTGAATCTGGTGTTTCAGTCGCGTCGGGCTTGATCCGGCATGCACGACGGAATGTACTCAGTATTGCAGACGCGCAATTCACACCAATCAATCAACGCAATTGCTGACGTATAGAAGAAAAGACGAGATCGCGCAAAGTGTAGGTACCAAGGAACCTCGCTAGGCACGGAGCGACCTTTAGATACATATGGACCGACATATTGATATCTTTGGCACATTGGCAAGGATTGTCGGTCGAAAGGTACATGTACGCATGGACATCCTGACGCTCTGGCAACCTCACTTTGAAATGCACCATGAATGCGAGACATTCAAAGCTGCTCGCTTGGATGGTAATGTGTCCTGAAAGGGCTCACGCAAGCAGTTTAGTGATCTTTGTTGTTGAAGGACTTTGTGCTTAACGAGGCGGTGATGAAAGCGCAATGTCGGCTAAACGGTCCGCTAACGCCTACCTGTGTATCGAATACCTGGACATTCTGCGGGTGTTGGACATCAGCGTCCCGGCTGAACAAGGATAATTTCAAAGCAGCTTGGGAGGTTTGTCGTTATTTCACATGCTAAATGGCACAAAGTGAAGCGATATATTGTTCCGGACGATTCAAATCAGATGTATGTGGATGGCATGCTCTTCTGGCCTACTACCCTTGATGACTTGCATACATACAACATTCCGAAGGCGCCACACGGGAGGACCTGCATGCTCGTCCAAAGTCAAGATACCAATGTATCACTTGGCTTTCGTGGGTTGAGAAGAATCTATGAAAACAGAGACGAAGTTCCATTGACCAAATCGGAGAACTTACCGAGTTCCCACAGCCACGGCACGTACACCGAACACACTGACATGTTCTGCAATTGCCCTATAGATGCGATGCTAGCCTTTTTTTCGTGTGTTGGGGTCAGAATAGACTAGGGAGATGAATCACTCAGGACGAGCTTTTGTCCTAGACGACCGCCCACATCCTTCAAGAATCATGAATGAGGATACCCTGAATGTATACTGTACCTTGCTACTAGACTACTTTGGGTGACAGAGATTCTACAAGGATGGCATCGTCATAATCACAGTAGCAGTAGTGGCACATAACACACCAAGCAAAACAAGTGGAAAGCTAACCCTACGTTGTAGATGCGTCATGATGTGTGTTTGGGTATCTGATAGTTTACACAATGTACTTGAGCTCATACTGCCTCCTTCTGCTTTCTGCTTTCCTCCTCTTCGGGCGTCCGTGTGGTGAGCTGTAAAGCGTGGATGCCGCCTTCTTGGGCCATCTCATCCTTCATGAGCGAGTTGACCATGCGGTGCCTTGCAACCTGCATTTTGCCATGAAATGCTGAGGACGCAATGACAACACTAGATTTCGTTAATTCTTCATCTTGCCACCGCGTATTGAGCGACTATACCGGAAGTGTGTCTACAAAGGTTAATGATCGAACATGTCGGCTAACTGGGTGAACTCACCTCTCTGCTTGTGCTTCCCTGCATGGCTCTGTGATGTGCGTGTTTGTGAGAGTCGTTGTAGATCTCGAGCGTGCTTGGCTTGAGTGCTTCTGTGATCTAGCATGAAGTCAGTCTTTATGCACTCCTATATCAGGTATCGGTAGCGCCCGAGGTGCAAGGCTTCCCTTGGCCCGCAGAGCGTCCTCCATCGGCGTCATGGAAGACATTGCTGACATATAGCGCCTTCCAGCGACGGCTGTGCTTCGCATCAACATTCACCACACGTGATGAGAGATGTGCTGTCGGACGGAAGCCAATGAGAACTGTTGAAGACGATGGAGCAAGCTTTGGTCATGGTCGGCGGTAGAATTGGTAGCCGACGGATTGCCAAGACCGACTCGGGGAAGTTTCGCTAGAAGGCGCGTCATGATCACGAAGCTTACCAGCGCACGCTGACAGCAATTGCAGCCGCAAAAGCGCATGGAAATGCGCCTGCACGAGTCCAACGAGTACTTGCTCCCGTGACAGAGCATCCAGCAGCATCTCGGCGTCAAAATGCAACCGGGCAGCACGTGATTCGTGTCTCAACCACGCTCATGGTGTCGGTATTAGCCCCAGCGTTTCGCCCATTCGATTGCCGTCGGTCTTCCGAACGGCGTGCATCGCATCCAACGGCGGTCACGCTGATCTAAACCCAATCGCCTGCCGCCATGTGGGCGCGTAATCATTTCGCCCGCGCACTCACACGACAGAGGATATCGCTGTCCAGACACCCGTTCACTCCCTTTCTTGCGTGCACGTCCGTCTCTGCAGTGAGGATGGCATCGACACTACCCCGCCTGCCACTATTTGCGGCGATCAAGAGCCACGATGCACAGAGCACCGCCGTCATCCATTCCTTGTCAGGCCGAAGTTTCACCTATGGCGAGCTGGTGAACGATGTGGCTGCGGCCAAGGACAAGCTGCAAAGAAATGCTGGAGGTGCATCCGCTGCGGAGGGGCAGAGGATCTCGTTTCTGGTAGAAAATGGCTACGACTATGTAGGTGCGCATTCGGCTTGCCTTCTTACAGCTCCTCGTAGGGATGGTTTCTGACAACGACATAGTCACTCTACTCGCAATTCTTGCCGCTCATGCCGTCGCCGTACCGCTGTCGCCTACGTTTCCTGCGCACGAATTGAGATATATCATCGACCAGAGCGAATCGCTCATGCTGCTGTCCTCTGAGAAGTTCCAGGGCTATGCCGACGATGTGCTGAAGGAGGGCATGCACACAAAGCCCATCAACTACAAGCAGGAGAAGATCATGCTGGGCAAAACTGACGACTATGTCACGCTTGAGGACCCAACAAGTGACGAGGGCGGCATGATGCTGTATACCTCAGGCACCACAAATCGGCCAAAGGGGGTGCTGCTACCTCAGGATGTGTTGACTGCACAATCGCGGTCGCTTCTGGAAGCATGGAGTTACAGCAGCGAAGATGTGCTTCTGCATGTCTTGCCGCTACATCACATCCACGGCACAGTCAATGCGCTTCTCACGCCGCTGTTCGCAGGCGCGACAATTGAGTTCCAATTTCCCTTCAACGCCACAAACGTCTGGGAAAGACTAGCGGCTCCATTCTTACCTAACGCAGACAAGGCAAGGAGACCCATCACTTTCCTCACAGTGGTGCCGACAATTTACACGCGATTGTTATCCTCACATCCGACATTGTCAGCCGAACTCCAAGCCGCGTCGAAGACTGCCCTTCACCCTTCGAATCTGCGTCTCAACATTTCCGGATCTGCCGCACTACCTACACCCGTGAAGTCGGCATGGACCGAATTGAGTGGTGGGAACGTGCTGTTGGAGCGTTATGGAATGACTGAGGTTGGCATGGCACTGTCGTGTGGACTCGACTTTGAAGGCCGTGTCGATGGCTCTGTAGGATGGCCCTTGCCCTCAGTACAAGCACGGCTTGTAGACTCAGAGACAGGAGAGATTATAGAGGAGGGTCAGGAGACAGATGCATCGACAGGCCGCGAGCGGCAGGGCGAAATCCAACTACGAGGACCTACCATCTTCCGCGAGTACTGGAAGAACCCGGAAGCCACAAAGAAAGAGTTTACAGAGGATGTGGACGGGCAAGGGAAATGGTTCAAAACAGGCGACGTAGCCGTCCGCCGCACCGTCCCCACCGCCCGTCACAGCACTCAAGCATGGGCCAAAGGACCTCTCTACTTCATCCACGGCCGTAAGTCCGCCGACATCATCAAAACCGGTGGCGAAAAGGTCTCCGCCCTCGAAATCGAGCGCGAAATGCTCTCCCTCCCCCAAGTCGCCGAAGTCGCCGTCGTGGGTCTTCCCAGCGAAGCTTGGGGCCAGAAAGTCGCTGCCGTCGTCGTTCTCTCCGAACACGGCAAGGCGGCTGGCAAGGGAGGGAAACCCTGGTCCGCGCTCGATATGCGGCGTGCGCTCAAGGAGATTCTGGCGAATTATAAAATCCCACAGGAGATGCGTGTGCTAGACAGCATACCGAGGAATGCGATGGGCAAGATTAATAAGAAGCAATTGGTGGTGCAGGTTTGGGGGGAGAATCTCGAAGGCGGGAAGGATAAAGAGAAGGAGACTGGGGCGGTGCAGGTTCCAAACGGGAGCGTATAAATATATGATTGAATAGGAATGTACATACGCATAGTTGGGTACAGGTTGAGAGGGGGTCAGGGGGAGCTATCCACTTCAACACTAATAGCGAGCATATGTCCTTTGTGTATTATATATACCATCAACTCCAGAAATACATACATATATAACCTGCAAGTATTCGCTATCGTAAACTTAATTACCTTTTTTATATTCCTCACAACTTACACAGTAGCGCCCCACCCTAAAAAAAAACCCCTACTACTGATATTACCCCGCCCACATCACTAACCAACGAGGAAAAAAGAAAAAGAAGATCGCTTACAAGGTCGTGCCCGGGTTCTAGCAAGTGTTAGCTTCGAACTGACGCCTGACATTTTCGTATGGTCAAGGGGCACACAACATACCGAACCGGGGTTATCAGAATGTTGACGAGTAATCAAAATCTGAAGTGATAACCACTACACTACACAACCGTTTGGTGCTTCATGGCAAAACCACAAGATTTGATAATCATATCGTGGGATGAGAATAATGAGGGGGGGAGCGGGAACGACGGGGTGTAGTCATGTGCGCGATAATCGCGTACATGACTCTTTTTGTGAGACGGGTTGCCGAAAGCGGGGTGTGATGATGACACGGATGAGTGGGGGTGTTTTTTTGGGAGGCGCACCGATTCGGAAGTACGAGGGGCGGCTACCTACCTACCTAGTTGACTGGCAGGATTCTTTTTGGCGACTACATCCTACTCCTACGACAATGATGAGATGAAATGCACTAGCACTATCACTAAGGGACATTTTGTGTGTCTAGTATTTGCGTGCTTGTGTTTTGGGCATGGGTTTTTAATGTCTCGATGCGGATGATGTTATGATGGAGGCTGTAGACTACGTGTATGTACCTACCTACTTGTACTTGGAGAAGACGATGAAGGACTATTGGAAAGTTGGCCTGGGTGAGCTTGCGGGTTGCGGAATTTCTTTATCGTATGAATATAGCGCATGTAAATTGCCATAACTCGAACGTCGAATGTATCATCGTAGGTAACGAACTATTAGGATGGCTATCTTTGGGACCATTGTGCAGGACGGGAGCTACGTAATAGTGGAGCAGTAAGGCTGCCGGCTGCGGGGAGCTTGTCGCGAGAGCTTGCCGCCCCAACACGTGCACCAGGCACCGCGTAACGCTGGGCAGAGGCAGTGTTTAGGCAGACACATTGCTCTTGGTCCTGCTGGGGGCATTTGTTGATCGCTGCTGACGCTCGCTGCTTACTGCAGTACTTTACTTTCGCTGATAGAACTCGCCCTCAATCTACCGGTACACTCTCCAGTTCCCTTCCCAGCATGGCAGAGCACGCCGCCATGCACGCCGACATGGCCGCGCTGTCGTACTTCGACCACTCCACTGCAAAGCGCGTCAACACAGACGCCATCCTCATTGAGGCGCTGCGCACGCAGTACCCTAACCTCGACCTTGTAGTCGCTCCGGAAGCCAGACTCAACCTCCTCGCCTACGCCGCCGCCGGGTTTGCCAAAGCCACGCCCATCGAAGACGACAACGGCGACGAGGTGTACGGTCCAGGCATCCGATGGCGCTCATACGTCCCGTCAGCACGTCGCCTCGACAGTGCAGCGGGCTCCATGGTAGAGCGAGTCCTCTTCGGCAAGTACCTGTACAAGTGGAAGGACCAAGAGGCTATCGTGTACATTGCCGACGGCCGCGACGGCACACAGTACTACCCGTCTATCGTCAACCACTACATCCTCACAAATGCGACGCACAAGGTGGACGATCTGATCAAGGAGGCCACCAAGTGGACCGTTGAGTTACACGACGAAGTATGGGTCTTTGACCAAGGGTACTGGCAGAAGAGCGCTGAGCTGTACGACTCGGTGCGCAAAGCATCCTGGGACAGCGTCATCCTCGACGAGGATATGAAGAAAGCACTCATCGCCGACGTAGAGCAGTTTTTCGACGGCCACAAGGTGTACGAGGATCTCAAGGTGCCGTGGAAGCGCGGCATCATCTACTATGGTCCGCCTGGAAATGGCAAGACCATTAGTATCAAGGCAATGATGCACAGTCTCTACCAGCGTGGCAAGGACGGGGACAGCCGACTTGCAGTGCCTACTCTCTATGTCCGCTCGCTTGCGTCGTATGGCGGTCCCGAGTATGCGCTGCAGGTCATATTCTCCAAGGCACGTCAGGAAGCTCCCTGCTACCTCGTGTTTGAGGACCTCGATTCCATCGTCAACGATAATGTGCGTTCCTACTTCCTCAATGAGGTAGATGGCCTGAAATCCAACGACGGCATCCTGATGGTCGGCTCGACCAACCATCTCGACAGACTGGATCCTGGCATCTCCAAGCGACCCAGTCGTTTCGACAGAAAGTACTACTTCCCGGACCCGGACTACCCCCAGCGTGTCCAGTATGCCCACTTCTGGCAGGGCAAGCTCAAGGACAACAAAAATGTTGACTTCCCAGACAAGCTGTGTGACAAGATTGCAGAAATTACTGACAAGTTCTCCTTTGCGTACATGCAGGAAGCTTTTGTTGCCTCGCTGCTAGCCATTGCAAGGCGGGGCGGAAAGACTGCTGCAGCTGATGATTGGGAGGCACAGAGGTGGGCTGGTCCTCACGATCCTCTCAATAAGGCCGACGATCTCACTCAGATCCCACGGGCTCGCGCTGTTCGACGCGGAGGTCGCGTGCCAGTTGTGCCTGTGGAGTCCGACCCTGCTCTCGAGAAGCTAGAGCTGTGGGTCGAGATTCAAAAACAGGTTAAGATCTTGAAGGACGAGATGGACACCGAGCAGAGGAAAGTGAACAGTTTCGGTCTGCCTATTCGACCGGCCGCACAAACGCATGGGTCGGCGAGGACTCTGTCGTTCACTGCTAATCACGATTCGGCGAGATATTCTGCGGACAACACGACGAGGTACAGGGACGAGCTTGATGCCATTTTGCATGGTGGAGAGCGACAACGCAGATTTGGACTGCCTACCGATCCATCTACGTATATGAGCGAGCAGAGGTTTCATTGATGGAGGAAGACGGATTCGTCTTGACCGTTGCGTTGAGCCATGGCATGGTGGAGCGGACGGAGTTCTGGTATTTCACCTCTTGGTACATGTTTTCTTCTATACACAGGCAACATAGCGAGCAGATCTTATGTTTTTAGCGTACACAATCTTCATGAACATGAACAATAGTGGCAAACATAAATGATACTGGGTTTTGGGATACACATAGCGCCACACTGCTCCGCTTTGTACCTCATCTATTCCCATGCTTAACTCCGAAGGCCGGTGAACCTCAGGCTCACCTCAGGCTCACCTCCATCCGTCTGACAGGCCTCTCCACCAAACACGCGCCCACCATGTCGCACACGCTCTTCACCAAGGGGCCTGCCCTACGCACTGCCGCTCGACGAGCAGCGCACAGCCAATTCCAATCCTCCTACCATTCCGCGTCAGGGCCCGCAATGCACTCAGGCACGGCGCCGATCCGCACGCTCCTGCGCCAAACCACACTGCGCGCGACCGCCATCGCCGCCCAGCGCACCTCCATCCCCGCAACCCAGCAATTTACAGCGCAGTCCTACCATAGTACCCAACAGCCTCGTCCGCGCACACCCTCCCCGCCGCCACCATACACCACACGCAGCACCTCCCTCCTCGCCTCCACCACGCAATGGACCCGCTTCCCCACATCCACCACCAACACACTCTCCAGCGTGCGGACATTCGCTCCCCAGCCAAAGTCCAGCACCACCATCCGCTGGGCCTCCAGCACCTCTCAGTCCCCTACCCCGCTGAGCCCCGAAACGCAATCCGCCATCGACGCCGCCATCGAGACCATCACCGACCTGTATGGCACTGCCAAAGACGAATTCGAGATTGCCAGCGAGGAGAGCGAGAAGAATAGCACGTATGCAGCGGACGACCGAGCGGCAGCGCGGGAAGAGCTGGACAAGCTAGTCGAGTACTTTGAGAGTATTGTTGCGGGCGAGACTGGCGAGGGGAGGGACGTCGGAGAGGAGGTGCGGAGGAGGGTCGGGGGCAGGATTAGGGAGCTGGTCAAGGCGGTGGAGGCCATGGAGGAGAAGGCTATACATGGAGATTAGTTAGAAAGGAAGTGAGAGGGGGTGTCGAAGGAGATTTTCACATGGTACGAAAAAGATAAGATGGATTGGGGATTGTATACCACTTTTGTAACATGGTTCTTTCCTACTAATTGCGATTAGAGCGACTTGCTTGTACATATACATATACATATACATATGCTTTTTCCGGTATGCTAAAAACACGTTCGATCCCCCACCCCTTCGTATTACTAGCGATTTCTGTACTCTCCCCGCACTCGAGACAGAAACACACACACCAGCGCGATCAAGCGTGTCCATGGCGAAAAGTGCATAGTAGACCAATTTACAAAACGCCCGCGTGTGCAAGCTCCATCTCCCGCTCCGCCAGACCGACTTTCTCCAACCCCTCCCTCCCTCATTTCAAACCCTACCACAGCATCAACCAGCTGAGCAAGTATCACATCGTCTCCATGTTTAGTGGGGCATGTGCGATGTGCCGTTTGCTGATGGGCAGAAGAAGAAGAAGAAGAAGAAGACGTAGCGAGACGAGGTATGGGATACTCGTTGTGGGGCGACACTCAGTGTACTAATTACGCGGGAAAGATGTTGCGCGATGCGGGAATGGTAGATGTGCAATGTATTGTAAGAACGCCCTTCATCCCTGGATATTTGGACTAGAGTAGTAGCATGCGAGCAGGGTGGGTTAAGAGCTGCGGTATCGTGTATTCCTGGGACAAGCGTACGAACGAGTATAGGAGAGTGCATCTGTGTAAGAGAAGAGTACGAAGTACTGAAACGAATCACGCACGCAGTCTGTGTAAGAAAAGATAAGTTGGTAGTGTCATGTTTGCTGTTGCATCAAACACCACACTCCATTCCTTCGCCGCAAGGCATGCCCAGAATATAATGGCTGGTCTGGTCTACATACGCCCTGCGCCGAGGAGAATCAGTCTCGCACACACGCACTCACCGCAGCGCCCTCAACCGTCATGCACAACGCCTCCCCAACCCCGCCAGTACTCTAGGCTCCTCTCTTACAGCCGGCAAGTCTAATATCTTCGTCCGTCAGGTGACCTGACTTTGGCATCAGGCTCCTCCTTGTATCCGGCACGTGACGAACAAAGATATAGAACTTGCCCATTATAGCTGCTTTCATGCGCCCGAAAAGCTTAACACTTGTCTGTCCCCGACCACCACAAGGTCGCGGCGCGGCGCACGTCACGGCCCGGAACGTGGCGCAGGGCAAGACGTCACGGAGTGGTAACGTCATGCGGCCGAGTGGTGAAGGTGGGAGAGGAACAACGGCAGCGAAGTGCGGGGAAGAAGGGGGAGGGGGGGTGGGAATGTGTGGCGCGCACGTTTGCAGTCGATGAGGGGCATGCTGATCTGGGGGTTTAGGGGGTAGGGGGATTTGTCACTGCAGGCTCCAGAGTCCAGACGGGAAGGCGTAATGTGTATGTAGGTACTTATATTCGCAGATTGATCGCGAGTATGCGCACGAACAAGAATTCGAAAAACATGTAGAAAAACGTGATAGAAGAATTACCGTCTTCAGCATTACACTCACATAGCACATTCACAAGTCCCCAAATAATCACATTTTGAACAAGAATGAAGTTTCGTATTAAACTTTGCTACCACTACGGAAATAAACCCCGTTCCGTCATCGACCAAGCGTGGACGCATCTCGTTCCCGACAAGTCATTCTCATTGGCGGACGCCAGCGTAATCGGCATAACGCACACCCCTCAGAGCAACATTGGCATCGGCATCTGCCATGCCGATCGCATTAGCAACGATCGATTTCTGGGGATATCTTATTAAATGATAAAATAGAGGAAGCAAAGATCGGCGTCAAGCTCGTCTTTTGTGGAATTCATTTGGGGGGTTTCTTTGGGATTTTTGCTCTAAGGGGTTTAGACGGCAGCGCGGGCTTCGCTGTTGTCGACCTTGTTGCGCCTCTCACGGCCCTTTTCAGACCAGGGGAAGTGCGCGACGGGAATAACGAAGAAGCTAGAGTCAATATCAGCGCTGAGTGTGTGAGATGTGAAAACAGGACGACTAACCTGTTGGAACTGTCGGCAATACCGGCCAGGGCGTTGTACCAGGCCAGGAAAGCAGCCATGAGGCCAAACGCACCACCGGCAATAATGCAGCCACCCTGGGGTGCCGCACCGTCGTTCTGAAGGTATCCGATGCCGAGAAGGAGGAATGCCATGTCTAAAGTGAAGAAGAGGGAGAAGAAAGCGACGGTGGAGCGGAGCGTGCAGAGCAGCAAGATAAAGGTGAAGATGAACCAGCCCATGAGGTAGAGACCGAAGGAGTTGAGGAAGACGGCTTCGCCAAACTCAACGAGGGATGACTCGATCGCGAAACCACCGGGGGTGAGGATGATGGCGAACGAGAGCCAGAAGCCTCCGTAGGAGGAAAGAGCAGTAGCACCAAAGGTGTTGCCGACAGCCATTTCCCTTGAAAGTATTAGGAGGAATAGCAAGATATAGTGCAACATCAATTACTTACCACATACCAGCGAGTAGCTGGACAAGACCACCATAGCCGTAAGCAAGCGCGACGACGATATTGGGGTGACCAATGTTCAAAGTGGTAACGTTGA
Organism: Coniothyrium glycines; assembly: GCA_025742365.1. Taxonomy (NCBI): domain Eukaryota; kingdom Fungi; phylum Ascomycota; class Dothideomycetes; order Pleosporales; family Coniothyriaceae; genus Coniothyrium; species Coniothyrium glycines. Next base: position 107,891 of record JAMXIJ010000049.1, on the reverse strand, counting down.
TCAAGGACAGGACAAAGGTCGTCAAGGCGAAGGCAGAGAGACCAAGAGGCGCCGGGTTGGCGAAGCCGCGCGACGGAGGCTTGTATAGACCAGGCTGGAACTCACCACCGAATGCTGTCATGCGCATATCGGAGTTGTTGGTCGCAATGTGAGCGAGAGGGTTGCCGCCATAGTCATAAGGAACACGTTGCTTGGGTACAGCGCCATTGTGTGCGTGGTCCATTGCGCTGGTGCCGTGTCCCTCCTTGTCAAAGCTTGGTCCTCGCTGTTGTAGATGTCAGGTCTGATCTAACACAATATGAATTGAAGCTTACACCAGCGTTGTTGTGCTCGAGCGCTGATGCCATGGTGGAATATGCTTAACCTGTTGATCGGATACTGTAATCCAACGGTGGGCGAGAGAGTCTGGGGAGAGAATCGATTCTGGGGAATCGGGGTTGATATATTTCCAGACCAGACTGAACAGGGGACGGATGGTCGACGACGTGTGCCATGAGCCGTGCTCGACCATACCCGATCTAGTCGCGGACCAAAGGTAAGCAATCAGGTCCAAACAGCTGCTAAAACGGACCACTCAGATATATTCACCATAGTCGCCTTTCCAAACCGGGTAAAAGAGCAACATGGGCCTCATTGACGTTCAAATCAAACGTGCAGACGAACGATCATCAGTCATGTCGAAGCCACCTGCATGGCCGATCGGCGCCAAAACAGACCTTGCCGAGGACGGATGAACGCCGACAGAGAGGATTCCATTTCGTAGCGCCAACCGATCGTAAGTTTGCTCAGATGAGCTGCCTTAGAGCGATGACGCGGAGACGAGACGAAATGGCTGACTGAGTTGCCGATGATGGGCGCTGTCTAGATTTCCAAGCCTTACATCATCGTGACTACCTCGCCATTCCATGACAACCTCAAACCGTGGGTGCTCTGGAGGCACAGCCGTAAGGCAATGATTAACAGCCCCTACATGGCAGCCCACTGCTATGCAAGTTTCAGTTTAGTAGTCGGCATACAGTGTCCTCGCACGTCGGTTCGCATCCTTGCTAGTTTAGCTATCATCTAAGCCTTTCAAAGAAGTATCTAGGCCCATCTAGACTAGCATAGAGCCACTATCTAGCTTCTTGGAGCTAAGATCGATCCAGCTCTACCCTTAAGGGTGTAAATATTGAAAGATCTTGCCTTGTTAAGTTAGTTTAAGAGCTAGCAGGGATGCGAACCGACGTGCAAGGACACTGTACACGTTCTGATGCCCTGGTTACCGCGTCTTTTTGCAAGAACTAGCAAGGGACGCTCAAATTGGCTGCAGTTGCGCGACTGCTAGAGCGGGTCCCTTGAGCAGAACAAGAAGCGGAGACGCTATTTGTGGGACTGCCCCTTTCGCTGACTTGTTGACCGCGCCATGCATACAGCTCAACTCACGATGATAGTTGTCATGTTTCTCGTGTGTTGAGGTAAGCCGATGCCGTGACTCCTAAGCTCATCTGCCGGGGATACCGGGAATGCTTCTATGCAAAAAGCTGGGCGTCCCTCCAAATGGACGGGATGATGATGGCATGCATGTGGCTTGTGCAGTTCATCGGCTAAGCTTTGTACCAAGAGCCTCGGCATCAGCCACCGACGCCGCATAGGAAGTATGACATAACATCTACCTGTTTACACTGCCGCGTTGTCAGAACAGCCCAAAAAGGTGCGCGCAGGTTCAAATAGTTTTCAGAACTAGTGTTGGACGATAGAGGCTGACACAGGTCCTTGGATTCGTAGCGCTGTAATGATGGCTTCCGCGGATATTCTGGTTGTCTGGGGGCTCCAAGCAAAGAAGTGGAGCATAACAAATCTTACATAGGTACCACTCGCCTAAGGTCACGGGTGAGCTACAGGCTAGTCGACGCATTTTTTCGGTCCAGCGGGAGAAGCTGTCAGAATTGTTTCAACTTCTGCTTGCCGCGCCGACGCCGGAATCCTTTATGTCACTGTATTGTAGTTTCCCCCGCATATGTTCGAATATTGCCACGAGAAACTCCTACCCAGATTTTGCTACGCAGAACAACTTCATCGTTCTTGTAGAACTGATGAGTGAATGGCTCTGAGGTGTGCGCTGGGGTGATTGGCTTCCATGGACTCGGGACACAGAGTTGCACGAATGACCATGCTTCGGGCGGAAGAAGATCGCATATCGATATCGGTTTAGGCTAATTAGTTTGAGTCCGCGCATCCTTTCAATATATTGTGGTGGCATTGCTTGGGATGCTTCTCCGATAACCCTTGCTTGACGAAGCACACATTAGCGTTGCATAGTTTCAAACAGCAACGAGTCCCTGACAAATTTACCGACAACGGTTGAGCGGTATGCAGAGACGAGCCTCGATTTGCTTGCACGGTATTTAGCCGCTGAAAAGGGTCCAGACGGAGAGAGGTGAGACAGCTTCGCACTAGAATCTCGGGAGCTTCAGTGCACCACCACCTGTATGAAAGTAATCAAATGTGTCCTCTGAAATATGAACAACAAGTTGGTATTGCGAACGTGTCAGGTTCGACTCCTTCGATTGCGGTAGTGGCACTACTGATCGTCTGCACCAAGCTTACTCCAATCTTGTACACAAATCTTTGAAGCTACCGAAACCGGCGAAGCCAAGTTCCTCAGATTGATGGAGTGATCGAAGCATAGCAACGGGGGACTCCATCCGGTCCCTGCATAACCTGGAGATGTGCTTCCAACGTTGGAGCTTTGATCCCAGAACGTGGCAATCTGGAATTTGTTAAGACGTGGAGGACGTCTAGATTCTAGGCCTGTCCGTACCTAGAGCTCCGATGCCGACTCACTCGTTCGTCTACCGATACTGATCCGATAACCCACATTCTCCACTGTCTGCGCGGCAAGAAGCGCTCCGCTGACCCTCCCGAGGCCCGAATGCTGTCTGTCTATTCCACGCGGACGAGCAGACAGTAAAGCGTCGTCGTAACAAACGGCGACCAGGGCCAAAGCACGGCGTTTTCTTGTCGAATCCTGCCGGCTTGGTAAACTTGGCGCTTCCAGCACCTGCAAAGGCGTCAGCATGCGGCAGTTGGCAGGAAGCGCATAAGAATGTTCGGTACATGCAGCCCTTTGCAGTTCTGGAGCGCGCTGTTTTCAGAGCATCGCAATGTTTTTCTGGTGTTCAGGGTCTTGATTTTCGCACCTACGTAATGGTGGAGACAATTCATTGCCAGCCGCGGGGCGCCCATCCTTTGGGGAACGATTGGCTGCTACAGAAAGCCTCTGCCATACACGACCTCGTTTCTCGATGTCGTTTGCACCGGTGTTTTCCTTTGTGTCAGATCAGTAGAGACACCCTTTGTTTTTTTGCAGCTCACATCATGTCACGGCAAAAGAAGTTGTATCGACATTACCAAGATAAGAAGGCAGAAGCCAACCGCAACAACTAAACGTGCTGTATCCCGAATCATGTAGATGAAGTCTATTTTGTTATCATGGCAACGCTCTAGCGTAGCAGAGGGAAAGCATATCTAGCGACTCTCACATCCCCAACCAAAACGTTGCTTGTTCCTACACGTACTGAGCTTATTATGCCAGACATCTTACCGTTACCATTTTGATCCACGCAGCATTTCTTAAAGCCAAATATACGGTAAGCGACCAATATTGTCCCCGCAGTACAGAGCGAATCCGCAATGACAAGTACCTAGGTAGTATTCTGAATTCCATAGCAACCTCGAAACCCAGCACACAATAGAGTCGAAACGCTGCCTTGCTATCAATCGACTGCGCTCACAGTCGCAAGCAGAGAAGATAGTAGATAAGCAACAGATATCGTATGTATACCTTACTAGCTGCAATACATCTCTATTCTTATACAACATCTCTCCTTCCAATCCTATTATATTAACTAACCTTAACAAAATATATACCTCTATCCCACCAAACACTTAAGCATACTACAGATACCCCTAATTCGATAATATCTCTTCTATATCTCTTTTCTCTTCCCTTATGTACTTATAGTATCCCTCCTCGTAAGCGTAATATACTATCCTCTCCCTCGACAACCTCTCTTATTACCTACTTTCCCCATCCTACCATCCTCTTCCTTCGTCCCTATCTTCGTCCCTCCCATGCCCACATCCCTCTTATCCATGCTATCCTACGCTAGTCTATCAAAAAACCCCTCTCTTCACACAATTCTATCATCCGACTAAAAATCAACGCGTACATAGACATCTACCTTACTAGAATTAGATACTAACAGCCCCTCTAAAAAAAAACGGTATTGATAGTGGTACAAGCTATGTTGTATCGAGTCTTCGAGCTGCGTAACAGTAACGTTGCGTACGTGTTACGTATTTCATACATACAGGTACCTAGTCGCTGCATAATCGGGTCGCTACCTCGCCTCGCTTGATATACACCAGGGCCCTCCCCCACCCCCACCCTACTACAATCTATCCGCTATTCCTGCGCGCCTAGCGTACGCATACACTCCCCCAATGACATTACTTTCATCATCTTCTTCTAAATTTTCATTTTGGCCATCAGTTGCCCGTGAAAAGCGAGCGTAGTCTGTTAGTCTATCCGCCATCCCTCCAGCCCTTCCATAACATGCTAACAATCACCACAGAGTGGTTATGATGTCTGCTTTACATCGCGGAACGCAGAAGGTCGGGAGTTCGACCCTCCCCGCTCGTACAAACTTCACGGCCCTTCTTTTTAGCGTTTTTGGGGGGTTGGGGAGTGTCCTAGACCTTTTTTCTCAGTGGTGGGGCATCGGCGGCGGCGTCGGCGGGGCTTGGCCTGGGGACGCACGTGATGGCAGGAACGTCGTGACGCTATGAACAGCGAAGTGTAAACCGGATCGACGGCCGTAGTCAGAGCAAGGAAGCCATAAGTCTTCTTTTCTGATGTTGTTTTGTTCATTTTAGGTTTCGCGGATTATCACGCGTACATGTGTGCAGATATCGTCTGATCAACTACTGGATAACGCTCCATTTACTACAGACGTCATGTCCCTCTTTACAGCACCGCAAAAGCACTAGCATAGCTTACACTGCTGTCCGAAACATCCTCCACTAGACTGCTCCTCTCGTACTTCACAAACCGAAATCTGCCCTTGTCCCCACCAAAGCCTGCCGCCTCGACAGCCGCCATAAACACGCCAATTGGGTGCCTTCCACAGACTGTGTTTCCTGTATCCTGTAGCTGCTTCAAGAATACAGCGTGCTGTCCGCTCTCTACGGCATCCATGCTCGCTTTGTCTACCGCCGCGATGCTCTCGTGGATGGAGTAGTCGGCAGGTATGCGCGACGAGGAGCGCAGATGGGTGGGTGGTGAGTTGTTGGCGGGCTGGTAGTATGTGTATCTGAAGCGAGAACCCCAGTGGCAGAAGTCGGAGGATATGACGAAGACGGTGGTTGGGTCAGCAAGGTAGGGTGCGAGGAAGGCGCCGAGAGCATCTTCTGTGGCAGGAGAGGTGTTGCCGATCATGATGGGCACGAGGGGAACGGAGGAGGGGGAGGACTGGAAGGCGGTGTTTTGTCTGGGGAGACTTGTGAGCTGGATTGGTGAGTAACGCAGGGAACAGGCTTACAAGGACAGCATCTTGTAGATGTATGGGAGATGCATCTCCAGACTGTGCTCGTCTTCGTCGACGCGCTTGCTCATGGTGTCGAGGTTCCATTCTTGCTTGATCTTGGACACGAGGTCGGTGTCGATGGTGAGATGTCCCAAAGGCGTGGCATACTTTGTGCAGGCCGTGGTTGCTGCACCGGTGAGGTAGTGGTGGTGGGAAGGTCCGAGAAGGAAGACTCGTTTGCTAGAAGACGTCTGTCAACATTTCTGCTTGCAGCAAAGTCTCGAGTCAGTCATACGCATTCGCCCAGTCGACGCTCTTGTAGGCCCATGCAGCAGCAGGCCCGGAATACGAGTAGCCGGCATGTCTGCTTGTCCATGAGCCTGTATCCTCGACAAGTCAATGTTGGCCTACGGTGCAATGATGGCTCTCGCATCTGGTGTAGGTATGGGCACAGGTCCCAGTTGCGACGAGACTGTTCCGATGGGTGTTGTGCTTTCAGGAACTGCATCTAGCCAGCCGTCGAGGTGCTGGGAGAGGAGCTGCTTCTTGTCTGTGTACCAGGAACCAGCATGCGAGGCAGCACGGGTCGCCATGTTTCTATCAGAAGGGTTTTGAGAAGAGCTCAAGCTCCGAAGTTTCTCTTGGTAGCCTGGGTGTGTTATCGGGGGACCATGTCAGGTAGGAAGCTTGAGTGGGGAACTGTGGTGGGGGGAGCTTCGATGTGCAGCCGACGTAATGCTGCCTTCAGCCCTCCCCAACTGACGGGACTCTGCTGAAGTAAGCATGCAATCAGACGACGATAGTCATTTTGGACGAGTCAGAAATGACATGCTGTGGCAATGTTAGAACACACATGCTGTGTTGACGTTGTCTCCTGTGCTGATGGCTGGATCGAAAGCAGAGGTCACGGCGAGCATGCGATGGTTAGCATGGATCAATTGTGAGCAAACTGGGCTTCGCCAGCATCTGAGCAAAGGACCTGGAGGTGGACGCTCGTCTCGCTCAACTGCAACGGCAGAGGAAGTGACGATGTTGCTGAGGGGAATGCTCTCGTGCTCACGAGGACGCGACGCGCTCGCGATGATCGGGCGCGTCTCCCGGGCCAGCCACTTTGCATCATCAAGGCCGCTTCCATCCCGTCTCTGGCACTCTCTGCACTCTCTGCACTCTCTGCACTCTCTGCACTCTCTGCACACAACCGCACAGCCGCACAGCCAGCGCCAACTACTAGCCCGGTGATCATCCCGACATCAAATACAACCCCCAGCACCCGCTCTCGTATCCGTCACAATGGCCGCCAAACGCAAACGCTCCACCTCGTCCTCGCCACTGTCCATCTCCAGCTTCGGTACCGCGCCCACTCTCAATACCCACTCGCCCTCTCCCTACCCCAATAACTTTGACACCGCAATGGACACCGCTTTCTCCTCACGTCCCTCGGGCTGGGACTTTACCAGCGCGAGCCGCACAAAATCCAGCGACTGGGGCCTGCGAACCACAAAACGGCACCGCGACAACCGCCCCAACGAGCGCGCCATCCACGGTATGTCCTTGTCCCCAGCAGCGCTCCTCCAAATATACAAGTGATCTAATTGCATCCCACAGAAAACACCCTTCACAAACTCTTTTCCGCCCAGCTAAACCTCCCCACCTCATCGCCCACCCCTGCTTCCTCAGTACTCCCCGCCGCACAACACCACCACCACCAACAGCACCAACACCTTGCGCCACTCGACCCAAAACCCCAAAAATCAACCCTCCATGCCTTCTGGAAACAGCTCCCCGCACCCCCCGTACAACCCCCAGCCCCCCACACATTCTTCGGCTTGCGCGAGCACCACCTCCACCACCAGCAAGCCCACGCACCCGACGCGCCGCGCTGCGAGGACTGCGACGCCACGCTCAGCGCCGAGCACGAGAGCATGGATCTCGACGTCGACGTCGACATGGACATGGGGCTGGGCGGTGCGGTGGACGGTGCGCCGTTTGCGTGCGTGGCGTGCGGGAGGCGGGTCTGTGGGATGTGTGCTGTAGCCGGGGCGCAGCGGCGGTGTCTGGGATGTGTGGGCACGGCACGGTGGTGATTCCATTGCAGATATTTAGATATTTTTTCAACCTGTTCGGAGGGGCTTTTTTTCTTCTATACGCACGTGGTCCTGCGTTCTAGCGATGGCGTTTTTGTCCTCTTATTTCCTTTCTTCCTTTCTTTCTTTCTTTCTTGGGTGCATGGCGTGCGCTGGGAAAGAACAAACACTTTGCACTAGATGGACACGGAGATGCTCTCTCAGGCACAGTGACCAGTATATGCGTGCAATGAACGGAGCCTAGGACTACACCCCGGCGAGTCGACGTATTTTTCAAATCCCAGCCTATTCTCTCAAACCTCATATCCTCATTTAGGAACACGCAAACCAATGTCAAAGTACCTCAATGTCAAGCTATTCCTAATCAATAAAAATACCCAATCACAACGCCAAGACCTGGGTAGATATATATATGTACAGTACAACACACCCGTTCCCAAAACGCCCAAACAATGCATAATCCCCCTTCCCCCCAAAGACCCCGTCGTACCTTTCGCCATTTTCAGTTTCCAGGCCCCCGCGGCCGAGGTAAAGGCACACCCGCGCTCTTAACACTCCACCCCACCACCGCCCGCCTCGTCCCCAGTGTCCTGCGCTGGCCCTGCACCGCATGCATAGACGTCGTGTGCAGCGACGCCGGCGGTCGGGGTCCCATTATCCTCACGGGACTCGCTGGGTCAGCGAGCTCTTTGCTGGCCTCGCCGTCGGGTCTCACGGGGGAGCTGGAGAGGAGGACGTATTTCGTTGTGGCGGGGTCGTTGGAGCCGAGATGGGACGGGTCGTTGCGTTTGGGTTTTGTGGTCATGGGGCGGGTTTGGAGTTTGTGGGCGGGGAGGGAGAGGGGGTGGGGTTGGGCGGGGCGGGGTGGCACGTTGGAGATGTCGTGTAAGGGCTCCAAGGCGGAGGAGGAGCGTTGCAAGCAAGGCAAGGGAGCGGGGTCTGTGTCCTCGGATATTGTGCTGGTGGATCTTTTGAGGAAGAAGTTTGTGATGGCGCCTTGACCTGCGGCTCGTGGCTTGGTAGCCTTCGCTTTCGGGGGTTTGGGTTCGGCGTGTGTGAGGTTGTCGTATGCTCTGCGTCCGGATTCTGCGTCCCGGGCGCTGGCGAGCATGCGGATGCGCTCTGCTTCTTGTTGCATCGCTTGAATGTCTCCAAGATCTCGAGCACTCGTGAATCCGGCTTTGATTGCCTGCATGGACGTGACTGGAGCTGTGTAACTTGTTGACCGATGCATGGTAAGGGACACACCATCTCTCTGATATGAAGTGGTGAATTCCAGCTTACGACGCTTGTTGAGAGGCTCTGTCCTGTCACTGGCGTTGTTATATCTGTCATCGTACGACGTTCCCCAGGATAGACCTTCACCGTCAATCTCCTCACGAGTTGCTGGATACTTGTCGTCTTCCAGCCGTTCTAAAAGAGTCTGGGCACGTGCAAGATCCGCTGCTTCAGGGCAGTCACGACGCAGAATGCGTGCCAGGTCTGGTACGGTGCTGCGTTTGAATGCTAGATCGGGACCACGCTCGTTGAACAGTTTCTGGATACTTCGGTCGGACACGAATTTGGATAGTGTTGTCTCCTCCTGACCAGACTGCTTGAAAGGACAGCTCAAGTATAGCAGACCTTGCGCACGAGTCATGCCAACATACAGTAGTCGTCGCTCTTCGTCGTGGTCGTCTGCTCGAGAATGTGGGATGGAACCGTCATAGACGGCAGGTATAAAGACCACAGGCCACTCGAGACCTTTGGCCGCATGTATGGTAGATACCGTTACTTGATCCAGATCAGCACCTTCTTGGTCTGCAGCACTAGAGAGCGTGACATTCGCCAAGAACTTTGACAAGATATCAGCAGCTGTGTCTTGTCGTTGCTCGAGGCCTTCGACGATAGGTAGGGCGTCGTCTGATATCTCCTTTCCATTGGCCACTGCTGTCGCCATTTGAGTAGCTTGTGCTATCAACTCTTCAACATTTGCCCATCGATCTTGCCAATTCTCCTTGTGCGTCTGTTTGAGGTACGATTCGAAGGCAATCTTGTTGATGACGTGTCTGATGAGGTCGAACAAATTGCATATCTCGCCTTTCTCCGGCAAAAGTTTATCTCGTGAAGAGAGTATGACATCGACAAATTGACTCATACCCTTCTCTGCTTGCGATGAGATCTTGTACTGCGCTCTCTTTCTTCCTTGTGAATGATCGAGAACCAACTTCCACAAAGTGATCTTCCTCATTTCAGCTTCCTCGAGCAGAGCTTTCACTGTGCTTTCGCCAACTTTTCGTGACGGCACATTGATGACGCGTGCTACGGCATCGTTATGCTCTGGTTGACTGATCACTCGCAGGTAGTCAAGGATGATCCTGATTTCTGCACGATCGAAGAACTTTGTCCCTGCAACCATACGATATGGTATTCCAGCTTGGCCGAGTGCTCGCTCAATTTGGAGGGACAGCGGAGACGACCGAAGCAATATAGCAAAGTCATTGTAGCCCAACAGGCCGGCTGTAAGCGTTTTTGCCCTCTGGATCTCCTCAACTATCCATCGTGCTTCTGTGTTAGCTGATACAAGATGACGCAGAGTTGGTGGCTCCCCAACACCATGAGTTGCAATCAGTGCTTTCTGTGGCCGACTCTCATCTTGCTCAATCACAGCAATCGCCGATGTCAAGATACATCCCGAAGACCGATAATTATTCTCCAGGTTGATGACGACAGACTCTGGATAGTCTGTCCGCATGCGAAGCAGGTTCTTGATCTCTGCCGAGCGGAAGCTGTAGATGCTCTGGTCGGGATCGCCCACAATGGTGATGCGTTTGGTTTGCTGCGCCAGGAGTCGCATCAACTCATACTGTATATTGTTCGTGTCCTGATACTCATCGATGAGAACAGCTTGGATGGTCGACACGCAGGACGGTGATTTCCGGAGAAGATCTACGCACCGCAGTAAGAGATCATCGTAATCCAGCAAATTGGAAGACTTTAGATGCTCCTCGTACGACGCATAGACCATGGCGAACTCATTGTCATTAACGTTCTTGGACGTCTTCGCAAAGTCCTCAGCGGAGGTACCCTTCGCTTTCAGTTTGGAAATCCTCGAGCGAGCATGGCCGGGCTCTACTGTATATTCGTAACGTTTCACAATTCGCTTGAGTATTGCAGTACTGTCGCTTGTATCTGCAATACCAAAATTCTTGTCGATGCCAATCTCTTGACCATAGCGTGACAGGAAGCGACGCGCAACTGAGTGGAATGTACCCAAAATTAATTTAGACTCCAACTTCTCGCCAACAAAACCCTTGATACGCTCTTTCATTTCGCGTGCAGCCTTGATGGTGAAGGTGCACACGATGATGTTCCATGGCTGTAATCTTTCGTGGTTGATATGATACGCGACGCGTGCGGTAAGTGTCTTTGTCTTGCCTGAGCCTGGTGGAGCAAGGACTTGCACCACATTCGCCGGGCTCGTGACTGCGCTCTTCTGTGCATCGTTCAAGCCTTCCAACAAGGCGTCCATGAGCGTCGATGCGACACAGTGCGCATCACATGTCAAGTGTTGAATGTCTGAAGTGTGGCGGGCGGCGGCCGCCAGGGAAACGCGCTAGAACACGGTGCACGTGCTGATAAGATAAGCCCCCAGGATTCCAGTCAACTTTTTTGTGCACGTCAGGGCAGAGCTATTGGGCTTGTCATGTGGTCCTTGACATACTAAAGCTTGCTGAGAAGCATTCTTAACGCCCACACTCAGACATGGGAGACTTCCAGGCTACGACTGAGCGGTTCTTGGCTTGGTTCAAGTCTGTAGGTGGCGAGTTCCGCGATGACTTGCTCGAGATTCAAGACCTAAGATCACGAGATGCGGGTCGAGGCATCAGTGAGTAGTGCTCTGTCAAGCGTGTTGGGAGAAGCTGTTCTGATATGTACGAAGTCGCACGTAAGAATGTACCAGAAGATACCACTCTATTCACAATACCGAGGAGCGCCATCATCAATATCGAAACTTCAGAGTTGTCGAGAAAGCTACCAAATGTTTTCGATCGTGCTGAGGACAACGAGAACGAAGATGAAGAACCTCTCGATTCCTGGTCATCTCTGATCTTGGTTATGCTATACGAGTATCTTCAGGGCGAAGCATCACGATGGAAGCCATATATCGATGTTTTGCCTACAAGCTTTGATACGCCTATATTTTGGTCAGAAGAGGAGCTCAAGGAACTCGAGGGCACAATCCTAACGGCCGAGAAAATTGGCAAGCAAGAAAGTGATGAGATGATTCGGTCACGTATAATTCCTCTTGTTCAGCACAATGCCGCTATCTTTTATGCTAACGCTACGATTCGGTTGAGCGAAGATGACTTGCTCGCCCTTGCACATCAGATAGGAAGCACCATTATGTCATATGCCTTTGACCTAGATAATGGAAACGAGCCGTCGGATGACGAAGAGGACGGCTGGGTAGAGGATCGAGATGGCCAGACTATGCTTGGCATGGTTCCAATGGCGGATATTTTGAATGCCAACGCTGAATTTAACGTAAGACGATGTTAAAAAATGATTTGGAAAGATGGATCACTTATACGGAAAAAGGCCCACGTCAACCATGGAGACAACCTAGAGGTCAACTCTCTTGGTTCCGGTACCATAGCCGGCACCGAGATCCTCAATTATTATGGTCCGCTGCCTTCATCTGAACTACTTCGAAGGTACGGATACACGACTCCGGAGCACCATCGCTATGATGTTGCGGAGCTTCCCTGGAGTCTCGTTAGAACGACGTTGAGCACCTACCTTGACATATCAGAGGACCTTCTACAGGATATCGTATGTCGTGGTGATCCGACAATATATGAAAATTCTAACCTATGGTAGGAAAGCAATTTTGAGGACGATGAGCTGGAAGAATATTTCCTTTTAGAACGAGATACTGGGGATCCCTCTTCGGAAGGCAAACTTAGCGAGTCGGTCGATCCATGCGAGATACCTGCTGAGCTCAATGAGCAGTTGAAGCTCATATTAAAGGCGCTCAAGAAAGTAAAACCAGAAATTGCGTCTGATAAGAGAAAGCGAGACGAGGTGCATACGTCCGTCATCGCGAAAGCGCTAGCAACCAAGCTCTCCCAGTATCCTACAACGGCTGAAGAGGATGACGCGCTTCTCAAGAAAGGAGGGCTTTCTAGAAGACATCGAATGGCTGTTGAGGTGAGGTTTGGCGAGAAGGTACTAATTGGGGAAGCTCTTGCATCGCTAGTAGATGATGAAACGGAAGAAACTGTAGCACCACGAAGTGGACGGTCGACTAAGCGGAGCAAGAACTAGATTTCGCCATGGATCACATACAATGTACGCGAATAATCCGACAAAATGAATTGCGCCACGCTATTGACAATACGCTATGGAGTCACGACAAGCTTGTGCACTTTAACTTCGGCGGTCAATCAAAGCATTGAAGACTATACATATCCAGGTCAAAAGCGAACCCAGCGCTATGCTCACCCCTTTTCATCCCGATATAATTCCTGCAGCTTCTGTTCAATCTGCTTCAGTGTGCCTTCAACCCTATCACTTCCTTTGCCAACCTCAAGCACATCAAGCAGATGCGGCAGGAAAGCCCCCGAAGGAATCTTGTGAATCGGCCGTCGTATCGTCCTCCGTGGTTGAACTCTTCCGAGAGCACCTGCCGAAGGATTTCGAGTCGTTCGTCGTGCTGCCTCTCGAGCAGCGATGCGCGCACTACGCCGTGGTTGTATGGTCGTGTTTCCATTCCGACGACCATTTCGATTTCCTTGTAGGACGCCAGCCATCTCTGCGTCTAAGAGAGGCACGTCGAACCAGATATCTCGGCAGAGAGGGCATTTGTTTCTCCAAACACCAGGACTCGCAATATGCTTGTCCAGACACTTCCGCCCGAGAACATGCCCACAGCATCGTTTCAGCCCCGACTGTTCTGCGACCATGTCGATTCGCACTGCCCATTCCATATTCGTGGACTGCAAGGAGGTGTTTGGATTTGTCTCTGGAGGATCAACATACTGCTCTTGGCAGATGGGACATGCTTGGTCGATCTCGAGGGAGCTTAACGAGAGAGGTGTGGTGAAAAGAGCTCCTGCAGCGACCATGCTGGTGAGTATAGAAAGAATGGAGAGTTTTGAGTGATGGCTATACTTTGAAAGGGTCTGGCTGATATGGCAGGTGTTGTCAAGCAGTTGTTCTGGGAAGTTAAGAACATGGAGGACGCTATGACAATTGCTTGAATTTGTGCTCCTCGTGCTAGGTGAAAATGATACATTCACAACAGCGCGGCATCGTGCGTGCATTACGTTTGCTAATGGTCACATTATGGTCTTGAGACCTTGGTGCGGGTCTTCAAGCTTGCGCCTGCATCTACCAGAAATCATTCACACAGACTGTTATCGCAACCAACACTGACATCTGAGGAGGTCTGCTGATCAGGAAGAGTGCCGATAGGGAGATTGCTCGACAAATCTGAATGAGACTGCTACCATGTGCCGATAAGACAGTCAAACATGAAATATCCATTGAATCGTGGGAAAATCTATCGCTAAAATTGATGACATTCTCCACCAGACGGTTCAATGAATCGCGACAACTATGAACTGTGGTCAGGGTCAGGGTCTTCTTCAAGGAGCCGAAAGTCGGTCTCTTCATCATTTCCTCGACGTGCATCAACCGCTCAGCGAAGTCTACCATGACTTCCCCATCTGTAGTGTCTATTACTTGCGCGTTCTCAACAATGATGGTGAGCTACACCACCCGCCGACCCAGTGTATCAACTCTTTGATTTTGCGCTCGTTCCACAGTCATCGCCGTCCTCGCACCTTCTGGTATTTCGAACCACCGTGTCCGACACATGGGACAGCGGTTCAGGCCAGCAAGCAATTGCCGTGAGAGACAATCTGCATCAAAGACGTGATTGCACGGCTCAAGACTGACCCGTATCGCGCGATGTTCGCACGTAAGCAAAGCGCTAAGACAAACAGGACACCTGAAATCCACGTCGCTTTGCGCTGCAGTTGGAGTTTGCATACCTAAGAGCTCTGTATCTGGCATGTACGAGCAGTGTGTTCGCACAAATTCCACCAGTGTTTTGGGAGTTTCTGACATGGCTAGGCTGAAGCAAGACTGAGAAAGGGTGTTAAGTACATAGGTACATGTAGGGGATGCTCACAAGAAACTAATATCATGCTGCACAGGGGTGATGAAGTCTATCAGTGGAAGTGTGGCCTTCACGCAGGAGTGAGCAAGATCATAGCCAGTTCCTTTCCCTTCGTGGATACTGTGATGGAAACAGTGATGAATGCCACAATACGGCTGAGCTTCGTGCCCAACCATAGTTCTCGAAAGGGCCGTTGCTCGGTCGTCGTGTTGCTGTTTGCTATGCGGCGCAGGCTCATTGGACCACTTCACCGGTGCACAGAAAGAGCCAATCACCGCGCGGAGGTGCGAGCGGAGGTACGCTTAGCCTGCTTGGCGGCGTCGCTGTACCTGTGGAACGTCGCACCACCCTGAGCTTCACTTCCCAACTTCGCTACCACAAGGCGTCTCTTTAAACCAGCACCTTGCCACTGACCACGTAACTGATACTCTCGTCGCACCAGTGCCCTTTGACTTTCACCATAACTCATCATGAGTGACACCGAGATGGCTGACCAAGATGCTCCGCCGCCTGGTTTGCAGTGCACTTGTGCGGCCTGCACCATGCAGTCGACATCCTCGGGTTCTAGAAAGAAACGATATAACCCTCCCCGCGCTGACAAGGACACCTTTGAGACGCAGCAAGAGTTTCTCGACAGTCTCCAGACCGTCCCATTGCACGAGGTAATCGAATATGATCCAAAATGCGTCATCTGCAGGAAGCCTTACGATGAGCCACCGGACCCTGGATTCAACAACTCTGAGGAGCCTGTGAGACTACGATGCGGTCATGCTTTCGGCAATAAGTGTTTGGCGAGCGTCTTTGCCCTACCCACGGAGACGACTGTGAACTTGAAACCACTTTCATTTGGGCCCATGTCCAGAGGCGCAGATCTCGGGAAGAGGCTCCGCGCCTATGTCAATGAGTACGCCAAGGACTATGGTGACATGTTCCAAGCTATGCAGAATCTCGTTGATGAATCGGCCACAACAAGAGCCACCAGATTGATATTAGGTGAGCACTGGTGCGAAGCTCTGACGCATGCTCGCGACACTTCACGTGAACTGGCGACTATAACGATCATGGAAAACGCTATTGTGCTTGACCACACGCCCTTAACAAGGAAGAAACACAATTCCGAGGCTTTTGAAGTCATACAGCCTCACCAATCGACTGCAAGTGCAAATCTCACTAGCACTTTGTACGAGCAAATATGGGCCATCGATGGCTTGTCTACTGTCCCCGATGCAAATATACCACAGATACTGTCTACACAAGGAACTCTTAATACAAATTGGAAAGAGAGCCTGTTCCAGTGCTCACAACTTGACGATGAAGATCAGAAGGTCATGTCGCAGCAGTGGGGACAGTTTTTGTCTCAGAAAACAAACTTGGACAAGCTGGTCGCATTGAAGCACGATAAGCCCACGAACTCGTCGGCCGAGCCATTCACAGTCAAGGAGAGTGCGCAGAATGCAAAGCAGACAATCAACTTCGAAACTCCACAAGTGAACGAGAACCCAAAAATTGCAGCTCACTCGCCAAATGAAGCAGCTGAAGCTCGGATACGGATGGAGGCAGCAGAGCGTCAAAAGAAGGCAGTCGGCACGTTACATTCTCTTGAAGTGTCATAACCATACTAACTTGATTCCCAGAAGTCATTGAGCGGCTCAAACGCGAGAACAGAAAACTTTTGGCTAGAATGTTAACTGCCATCCTTGCCGAATACGACTCTTTGGAAGACAAGCATGAGACTGTGCTAAAGGGCGATTAGTAGGCTTTTCTCTCCGCCATTCCTACCAGTGAACTATAGCTAACCAGCACGATAGCCGCATTGGTATTGTCGCCCTCGACAATCATATAGGAGAACATCATAAGTCGTCCTACAAGATTGACCAACCATATCTCCTTGGACTTTTCCAAGGCAATGACAGCGACACTGAAGCGATGGGACTCGAAGCGACCACGTTTGTGATCAACCGCCACTTCTGTAACAGCTGCAACAACAAAATGGGGGCGACGACGAGTCTGGCAAGTATCACGTCAATTTCATGGACCGCAGCAGACAAAGGACCAGATGGATGTCCTATATGTCACAAGGTACTTTTCAAGAGAGACAAGAAGAAATTACGAGCATGTCAGATCAGCGGGTCTTGGGCGGCAAGCATTTTCGAGAACTAAAGGTATACAGCTTAAGCAGTAGTATTTCTGCAAATAGAACTACGGGTGAAACATGAAAGTTGTTCTCCATGATCTCGATCTTCCACCAGGAACCGTTCTGTTCGCATCGGCAACAGCTGAGTGACGTCCGCCTTCACTCACGCTTTCACCGCTACAACGCTAAAGTTTGAAAGCACAAAGGGCCTACTTCAGACCTGTTCCTTCAAGCAAATAAACTAAATTACCATCAACCGCTAAAATGCCACAATCTTACCATGCGATGTCTCGGTCAGCTCCGCAGCCATCACACGCGGATGGGCTCACCGCAGACTCACACGATGCGACTATGATCGCTCTACAAACGGCCGCAACACGTTCTCTAAGTGCGTTACAGGAGTCAAACACGCAACATACTGCGCGACATGCTACACAAAATCATATCACAGAGCCCTTGTTGACGTCGTCGTCACCAGACGTACCGCAATCATTACCATCGCTACTCCGTTACGTCGACCATGACCTTGTGCAAGTAACAATTACCCATAACAATCCACCACATCCTCTCTCCACATGCCCAGTCTGCATGCTACAATGGGACACCCCATCACCCGCATCATCCCTTCACTCACAATACCCGCAATGCGCCCTCTCGACCTTCTTGCCTCTAACACCCTGCGGCCACTGGATCCATTACCGATGCCTCATTCATCTATCTACGCAGCCAGCCAATCCCGCAAAGAATCTGTGCCCTACCTGCCATACACCACTGTACGCTTGGGAAGGCATTACCGCGCTTACACTGGCCACGCGCACAGGTCTCGTCCTGCAAGAGCAGAACGTCGGCGGCGGCTACTTGCCAGGCACAACCACATTCCGGCCCTCAGACCAAACCGAGTTCGAAGCAGAATGTGCGCTTATTACCTCCATGGTTTCACGCCATTTCTTTGCGCAGCTCGCGCTGCCGTCTATATTCGGCGATGGTAGTCCAGACCTCGTGGTGTGTCTCTACAATGTTCTGGAAGAGATTAGGAAAAGCGATCGGCCGCAGGCAAAGTGGCTAAGTTGGCACACGTGCACGGGGTATGCACTGTTTGGTATGTGGGTGGTTATCCAGATGAGGAGATTTTTGCTGCAGGGGCATGCGAATATTGTCAGGACGCAAGGATGGGAGATGTTTGAAGCAGAGGGACGGGTGTGGCAGGGCAAGATTTTGGGTGAGGTGCGGGGAAATGTGGTGGATGCTATGGATGAGACATTGTAGTGAGATTTCTCCATATGGATCTAGACCTCTAGATTCCCACCATGTCACTGCTATCAATAACAATATGAGCGTGGTCCCGTCTAGAGTTTTTGGGCCGAAGGGACGTGGTGAATGTCAACATTAAGTATGGAGTCAACAGAGCAGACAATAAATACACAACTTCACTCCTCGCACTATTTTGCGCTACCTTTCCCCGCTCCTTCTCACCCTCTTGCTCCGGATATCACACCCCTGTGCGCCCGCGCACAGGCCTTTCTCCTCTTCGTTAACCTGCGCATGATAACCGTTAAAATAACCACTACGCAACTATAAATAACCATCACACGTTCAGAAACCCTGTAGCAATCTGTATACGAAGGTCCTCTAAACAGGCAACTATAGCTGCAGTGTGCTCATGCCTGCTACACGTGTGAGGAACATGCCATTTACAAAAGTTTCCGGAGGGACAATGTAGTGGTGGAAATGGGGTGATTAACAGCGTCGACGCCGAAAGCGAAGAATATAAGGAATGAGCATAGCGTAGCATAAAAATACAGGTGTTCATCAAGTCTTGTTTCAAGATTGTGATATGTGGTTTGCTTTGCGCGGAAGGTGTGCGAGGTTTCTATCAGGTGTGTGGACTATCAGATTGACTCCACTCTCGCATTTATACAAGATTGCGTATCGTGGAAAAATGATCACACCGTGATTCCTACGTCCATCACTCGTTTGCGGGTTTTGTCAGAGGATTGTAAGGATTGTGAGGATTTTGAAGGTGCCCGGGCGGTTGAGGAGGGAAAGGTTGATCGTATGACATGGCAGTTTGCCTAGAGGGGAATTGCTTCTGGGCAAGAGAATGCCGCAATGTGAGAATGATGGTGTATGAATATGGGTTGAATAGTTGATGTGCGATGTATGCTGCATATGCACATGTACCTGATTTGGTGTACGCACGTGTGCTTGTTCAGCAGAGCTACGTGGTGACTGGCGAGACGCACAACATGTCTTGGCTATGGCTTGTGCACACGACGTGCATATTGCCTATCCATATCCTATGGTTATAGAAGCAGGTCTCCGGAAATATCGTTCCGTGTCGCATTCTCCAGCAGCTTCGCCATTGCGTTCATTTGTTCCTGCATCGCGCGAAGTTGTTCATCGACGTTGCGATGGAGTGAGAAAATCTCTCGATCTCTGATATACTCATTGATCATCAAAACGAGGAAGAGAATGCTATTCAGAATAGCCACGAAGCAAACTATCTCAGCGTGGAAGAAGGCGACGTCCGACTCTGTCCAGAGATCGTCGGGCTTGTTGAGGAGGGTGAAAATGTTTGACATTTTGGCAGATTGTTTGGGGTAGCTGGATCGGGGTGTGGGTGATGGGTGTGAAGGGTTAACTGACGCAGAGAAGTTGCTGCTGACTCTTTATATCGGCGGAAGCGAAGAGCAAACGAAATCAGTGAAACATGACGCTGGTGGTGGTCTGAAGATGAACTTTCGAGAACAATGATGAAGTGCTAGAACATGTGATTGTCTCGCTGATGCTACACCTACTATAGTGGTCTGGTCATCGCTCATCACGGCTGTCAAACACCGCAGTGCCATGCTCCGATTCGTACTCATTGCTGCGAAGTGCATATCCACCATTTACTGAACCTCCATATCCTACTTTGTTGACTACGTCAAGCAAATCACCAGCCCCCGTTATGCCGTAAGGCCCGTAACGCTTCCAGCATCTTCGTCCTCTGCTCACTCGCGCCAGGGCCCTCGTTCACCCTACTCTGCGGTTTCTGCTTATACCCCCCAGTCCTCCATGTCGATCTGTCAAGGGTATAAGAAAACCTGATCTCAGCACCCCGTCTAGTCGGATCGTCGAATCTGTTTAGCCATCGATTCAACTGCGGGCGCGTGCTCTGCTTCGTTGGCCCATAAGTAAGTGTGATGCGGATTTTGCGCGGTTTCGCTATCGTTGTTGCATTGGATTTCTTGAACCATGCGAGCTGTGCTTCAGATAAGCGGTTGAGGAATGTGACTACGTGGGCGAAGTTGTGGTTGAGGACAGTGGTGTGGATGACGGGCGCGTAGAAGAGCACGGCGTCTAGGAATTCCTCACGGATTTGGTTGTTGGTGCCGATGAGTCCGGATTGGGTGATGAGGTTTCGTTGCTTCAAGGTCACTGAGCGCGGCTGCATTACGTGTTTGTAGATTTCGTCTCGTAGTTCTCGGGGTAGTTCGAGAAAAGCACATCGTGGGTAACTTTCTTGTTGTGGTTGTTTTGGTTGTGGAGCTTCTGCAGACTCCGATGATGTGACTTCTTGCTTCGGAATTATGGAAGTATTGCGAGCCATCACTTTTGGCTGCGATGCTTCAAGGGCAAAGTCGAGCGCTGAGGTAGTTATACGTTGGCCCAGTGGGTCCATTGCTAGGCTACGAGGAGGCAACAATGGAGGCGCTAAGCTCTTTACAGACTGGTTTCACTTCACGCAACTGCAACATCGCCGCTGATGGCTGAATCAGTACGAAGACTTGCCGGAAGTTTGTACAGACATGGAACTAGAAACACAAAAGATTAAAGACATTCTGGTTGCTCTCCTTAGTCGTGTTTGTGACTTAGCATTCTTTGCGAGATATTGTTTGATCACAAGATAAATAGTTATCGATGGAAACAACGACACTGCATTGGTGTACACCTACTGTCAGATATAGGATAGATGTTCTGTTCGCGTCTGAATCAAATCATACAGTCATCTTAACTCGAATATCATCTCCAGTTTTTTTCATTTATACAATCAAAGAGGTATAAGATGGCATAGGCTCCCCACGACGTAATAGACTTTGTACAAGAACCGCCTTGTTCTTGATCTTCATGACGAACCTACTATACAATAAGCCATATGAGGTGATGTCAGAACATTGTGTCGACAATGCAGGTGGAAGACTTCGCGTCAATACACAGGGCGTTGTTCAGTGTTCTGTCTGAAATCTCAGAAATTAAGAAGAGGACCTGGGCATTCAAAGGTCGTCAACTGGTGCAAAGTTGCTCGAGGTACCATTCATAGTTCTCCAACAATGTTTCTCCTAAGGTCTCGAGGTTGTCACAGGTACCTTTCGCACTGTATAAGAACCGCACAACACCGCATTGTCACCTAAGTAACACCATAGTCCCTTTCACCATGAACCGACAATGTGCATAGATTGGCACACACTGCAATGAGTTCTCCTGTGGAAGACTCATGCGATAAAAGCCGCCCTCCATACCTTTCTTCCAAATCAAACACAACCGGTCACTCAACCCCTTTACAACACACACATACACATCACTCTACACCACACTATCAAATCGCATATCTCATCTTACAATGTCTCAAAACCCACCAACCAACGTCCTACCAACCGAGGCGCAGTTTCTTGCCAACGGCCTGACTATATGTTCCACTTATCCTCCAGCCGTAGACCGAGACTTCTGTTCCATCTGTTACGAGCCCTACCAACCACCCGAAGTCATAGTCCGCATCAATGCCTGCCAGTCCTGCTACTTCCATCAAGACTGTCTTCAAGCATGGCTCACATCCGCACAGGCCGGCCGCGGTACATGCCCAAATGACCGACGCCAGTTGTTCTCTGTGCCAGGTACTACCACTGAAGCTGAGGACGATGCGCCCACGGATATCGGCAACTTCGATATCTGGGCAGATACTTACCTCGGGGAAAACGTAGATGATCCATTCCACGAGGGTCCCATGGGTGTGCGCTGGCTCGCACGCGTGCAACGACGGATCAATACAATGCAGTTATTGCTAGAACAAGCTGCTCAGACAGACGAGCAGGTCGTGCGGACATGGGAGCTTGTGCGCGGCAGGGGAGGAGGTCGAGATCGCGTGCGTATCCTGTCGGATGATGCGTCGGGACTGCGCGCAAGGTTCCAGAACGTCAACGTGAATCAAATGCCAAGTGCAGTATTCGTGGCGCCACTTGCAGAGGCAAGAAGCACACAGATTGAGCAGTTAGTCGACTGGTGGCGCGCACGTTTTGAGGAGGCGGCCGAGCGGATCGTGCAAGGGCATTGTGCTTTCTTGCGCAGAGAACTGCCAGGCTGTGAGCATATTCCTCGATATGCTCACACGAAAGAGTTGTGTGAAGGCACCATGACAACGGTGGAGGAGTCTCTGCGGGATAATCAAGCCACTGATGAGACTTACTTCTCGGCTGTGGCTATGATGGGCGATGTCGTGAACACCTTCACATTGTGGAGGCAAGGGACTGAATAAGAGATGTACTAAGCCTCTGCAGAGTTATGGAAGCTTTTTGGCCATGATGAGGGGATGTCTGGGCCGTTGAAGTAGCTGGCGTGTGCTACAACAGGACGTGAAGCTGGAGACAAGAAATAGATTTAGTGATATATCAGTATAGAAACATGGAAGGTAGAACATTCAAGCCAACAAAGCTGTATTTTTAAGCATTGTATGATTAAATACTCACAGTAATAATTCGACATTCTTGTCCTCAAAAAGAATTGCACAATGTCCATTCATCACTCGTCTGCAATCGACTACAAAACTCACCCAATTCTTCCCCATAGGAACTCTTAAGAAAAGCCCATGAATCAAAAAGAATTTGTTCGAAAAGCAATGCCTCGTCGACTAAGAAATGCCTGGCTACGATTCAGAGCCAACCCATCCCCTACAGCGATCGACACTCCTCCCAGCTCTGCGCAATCCGAGGTTCACTTCTTCCAGCACGGTCTGGCACCTTGCTCTACCATCCCTCCCGCAGCAAACCACAGTACCTGTCCTATCTGCTTCGAAACTTATGCTGTCTCCGACATTGTCGTGAAAGTCCTCGCATGCACACATTGCTACTTCCATAAAACCTGTCTGACCACCTGGTTGACTTCTTCCCACGCCGCACGCGGCACTTGTCCAAACGACCGACGCGTGCTCTTCGCCTCAGACTCTGCGCCGGTGGTTAACAATCTGGTAGTTGGCGGAGCTTACGACACACGCTGGCATCCCGAGGGAACGGACCGGCGGGAACAGGACCTAGACGACAGCGGCGGGAGCAACGACGATGAGGCGCTGGAGCAGCTGGCGGCGTTTCTGCAGTGGCATAATGCTGCGATTGCGGAGGTGTTGGAAGCTCAGGCGAGGCAGCGTGCAGGGTGAGGTAGTGTGCTGGAAGATAGCGTGATGTATATTCTAGTGAAGGGAGTGTATACAATGTATCTATCTTAGAGAGGGTACGCGTTGCAAGGATATGTGTCTTTGATGTTAAAGTGAGAGCGATTAGTAGGACGCTAGGTCCGAGTAAGCAATTTACAGCTGCGTCATTAGACAGTGTTAGACCATGAGTTAGTTAGGCTACATGGTCAAACAATACCCAAAGAATGATCTACGAAACGAGAAAAAATCAAAGTATACCATGTACTTTCCGTATATGCCTATACGCGTTCTAACGTCTATGATAATATTGAATGGAAAGACCTTTCCAACGCATATCGCCCTTGGAAAATCACCTGATATCACTTTCTAACCTTATAGTCGCTATGACATAAATTAAATATGTACCCGAACTCGTCACTCTTGTTGTGGAGGCACGATTTCGTTCGGATTGAGTTTATACGCTACGGCTAAAAGTAGTATAGCGCGCCGATCCGACAAGAGACGACACTTCAGTCAGTATCTCAAGCTACTCCACGAGAGCGAGGACAATCAGGTGCGTCTACTAGGCAAGAAGTTGTTGACGGACATGCGGCGCGGCTACAGTAACCGCAATATGGCAGATCTTATTTAAGTTCATCAAGAAGACACAGCCGTCTGCAGCAGACCTCCTTGCACTAATAAGCATGTTTGACAAGCAAGCAATACCGCAATAGCCAGTACAGGGCGCCCTCAGCTAGCCAGACTTCGAAATACTCTTTATCAACATTGCTTATCTTCTCGTTCGTGAGGATCGAAGTCGGGTAGCAAGCGTTGGCGATGCACTGCCTTGTGTAGTATTTAACAAGAAAGTAGCTTAGAGCAGCGGGTACACTTGCCAGCCGGGTGATAGAATCAACGCCAACTCCAAGCACTCAGTAAACCGTTCCCCAACCAGGGAGTATGAAACTTTTCAAGCAACACGAAGAGTCATCACCGCACCTCACACTACCCCCTAACCATCCAACAAAAAAAAGCAGAGAATCAATTGCAATCAAGCAGAACGTGCTTCTCGTGCGCGACATATCACACTACCCCAACAACGACCCCAACACCAGCGCAGCACCAGCGTTTCCTACCGCTCATCGCTGAACATCCCGGACAAGCGTGCCTAGGCAGCGAGCACCAAGACACACTCTCCAGCATCGACGAATTTGGGGTCCGGCTAGATTATCAGGGGAAGTACATAGAGGCTGAAGCAACGCATCGACGTGTCCTAGATGCGAAAGAGAGGATGCTTAGACCCAACCAGCCTATTACGCTTAACATCATATATGCTTTTACTGCGCTTTTTTGGTTCCTACATACTGTACACTCCAGCAGCGCTATTCTAAGGGATACATACTAGCTAGAACTATGAACTATGAATTATGAACTATACCAGCGAGCACGCCGAAAGGGTATCGGCGAGGTAACGGGACTGGGACTGCGGCATATTTGTACTGTATTGTATTGTGTTGTACTGTATTGTACTATATATAATATGTTGCGAAGTACGAGAACGACAACATCAACAAAATAAAAGAAAAGAAAATAAAGAATGTGAAGAAGGGGGGTTATACTAGAAGTCGATGGGATACTGGGCTGTGTGATGGGGTTTACTTTTGATTCTTACACTACACGGACACTACACGGACAGACGGACAGACAGAAAAACAGAAAGACATAACCAGATCTATTCCGTTCGTCGTCACAACCGCCTACAAATATCCTGCACAATATCCTCCGTCCGCGCCGTGCCCCCAAGATCCGGACTGAGTAGCCTGCCTTCCTCGAGATTCGCATCGACAGCCT
Source organism: Coniothyrium glycines (assembly GCA_025742365.1). NCBI lineage: Eukaryota > Fungi > Ascomycota > Dothideomycetes > Pleosporales > Coniothyriaceae > Coniothyrium > Coniothyrium glycines. Next base: position 82,705 of record JAMXIJ010000049.1, on the reverse strand, counting down.
CGTAGATCCTCGCGGCCGCGTCTTCGTGCCCGATGAACTCAAGCATAAGCGCCGTGCTGCGGATCGTGGCAATCGGGTTCGCGATGCCCTGGCCCTCGATATCGGGCGCGGAGCCGTGGCACGGCTCGCCAATGACGAAGTCGCGGCCGACGTTGGCGGAGGGGACGAGGCCGAGGGAGCCGACGAGGGCGGCTGCGCCGTCGGACAAGATGTCGCCGTAGAGGTTGGGGGCGACGATGACGTCGTAGGCCTGGGGCTGGCGGAAGAGCTTGTACACCATGGAGTCGACGATTTGCTCTTCGACGGCGACGGAGTGGTACTGCGGGGCTTGGAGGGCGCGGCGGGCGGTTTCGCGGAAGAGCCCGTCGGTCTGGGAGAGCACGTTGGATTTGTGGGTTATGGTGACGAGGGGCTGGGTGTGGATCGAGGGCGCGCCGGCGTTGCGGACGCGCTGGCGGCGGAGCGCAATGTCGCCGGCCATGGCGGCGATGTTGAAGCTGGCAGTTTCGGAAATGCGCTTGATGGCCTCGGCGATCTTGCTGCCGTCGGGCGCGGCGTAGGTTTTCTCTTCCTTGACGTATAGGTCCTCGGTGTTTTCGCGCACGATGACAAGGTCGACGGGGCGGGCGGCGCTGGCGACGGATTTCACGGGGCGCACGTTGGCGTAGAGCTTCATGCGCTTGCGGAGTGCGACGATAGGGGAGGAGTAGCCCTTGGTCTGGACGGTGGGCGAGCTGACGGCGCCAAACAGAGCGCCATCGCACTCGGACTGGAGGGCTTCGACCGTCTTGTCAGGCAGTGCGGCGCCGGTCTTCTGGAAGGTCTCCCAGCCGGCTTCGTGGTGGCTGAAGCTGAATTTGAGTCCCAAGGAGGAGGGGAGGGCCTCGAGAACGCGGCGGCCGGCGGGGATAACCTCACGGCCAATGCCGTCACCCGGAATGAGACCTGAGCAGGACGTTAGCTATGAGTTACAACATCTGTAATTTAGAAAGTTTCACGAGTCCAATTGATTACAGGGTAATCCGCTGTGGCAATTGGGCTGAATTTCGGCCATTCATACCTATTCTTAGTGTGCGTGCTGCCATTGTGTCGTGTGACGCGAAATTGTCGTCCCGCCTTGGAGTTTTTGGTGTTGCAGCTCGAGCCGACCTCGGAGCCTGGAAGATCAGAGCTCGGACGCTCGGCACGCACCGAGAACGTGCCGTGCGTGCGTTGCCCCATGGGGCTTGAGATGGTCATCTCGTTGAACGAAACATTAAAAGCATTATTCTATATCTGAAGCCGTTTCTAATTCATGTACCCTTGCAATTATGCCGAGCAAGCTTACATCCGTCCTGCCCCCTCTCACTCAATCCAATTCATCGCTCTCCTCGCCTGCACCTTTGCCCCCAGAGTCCTGCTTGAGCTTCTCCTGCAACTTCTCAGTCGCATCCGAGACGCCCTGACCCTTGGCTTGCTCCGTCGGAATGAGCTCAATCGACACGACAAACAACTCTTTGTTCGTCTCGCGGTTCTTGAGCACATACCTAAGTGAGTGCGTTCTGGTTAGCCAGAATTCTTCGTCAGCCCCCAAACCTCCAGAATGAGAATGTAAGCATCTGGAATGAGATGAGGGTGGACTTACCGTAGTGGTTGGCCGTCCCAATGGCCGAGGATCGAGATGTTTGGTAATCCGTATCCGATTTTGAGCGCGAATTCGTTGAAGTCGAGATATGGGTTGAAGAAGTCGCATTGGTACTCGCGGCCAGCTTCAAAGGTGAAATCTTTCCTATTCTGCTCGGTCAAGAAGAACTTCTGACGAGCTGCTGCGCGGTCGGGAATGTGGCTTGCGTGTCTTATTTCCGTGCCAGGGCCGTAGGCGCCCTCCTCATACACCACAGCCTCGCCTTCTGCGTTGCTTTGTTGAGCATCCTCTTCGGGCCCCTCCCCCTCCTTCCCACCAATCCGCAGCACGTTGATCGAGCTGAGCAGTGCGCCGTATAGATATGGTTCGTCTCCATATACATCGCCATCGAGACCAGGGTCTATCCACCACTTGACCACGCCAAATGCCTTGTCGAACAGCGGCGGTAGGCGGTCGCGAATGGGGTGGTCAAAATCGTTGCCGAAAACGAGCTTGTCGCCTTTGATGTCTTCTTTCAGCGTGAAGGAGAAGGATATTGAATAGCGGTCGTATGTATGTTGAGGCGTGGAAAAGTATGGTGAGGTAGACGGTGAGCCCTCGGGCAGTCCTGCACGTATTAGGAGCTGTGATCGGGGCAAGTACACGGCTAGGTACCGCGGTAGTCCTTGATGCGCATATAAAGCTTGGCATCTATCAGATCCGATGAGATGTGCACAGGCTTTTCGCTGTTCACTAGCACATCTTGGTGCTTGGAGGGCTCATATGTTGCGCCCGCCTTGACCTGGAGAATGTATTGCTCGTGGTGAGCCATACTCGAATTCGTTTAGACACGGAAAGCACCGCAGAAATGACCAGTGCAGAAAGCGCCTTCACTGGAGTGTGTTAAGAATGATATGGCGTTGTATGCAATCAACAGTGGCGGTAATGCTTGCGCATACGACACCCCGAGATGATCAACAAATTTTGGGCGCCGCAATGACGTCCGCAGTCGCGGGGACAGGGTCCGGGAGCTAGACCCAATCTAGGTAGCCTCGGCATCACCATTACAATGGTACTGGTACGGTACATGTAGTGCCACACGTTAATTGCACAAGCATGCAACGAGATGCTTGTAGAATAGTGGTTGATATCTCGTATACTACTTTCAAATCCGAATGGCCGCTGCTATGCTAAAAGAGTAGAAATCGCAACGCTGTCAGCAATATGCTCGATCTCAGACGCGTGTGAATGCATCAATGTCCACCCTCTCATAAAAGCTCACATGCCCAAACGTCTCCCAATACTGCGCTAGCCGATCGTGACTGATCAGAATCAACTGGCTCGTCATGTAATTGTCTGAAGAGTCGCGTTAGCATTTCTCTGTCCCCGTTCTCCATTCTCGATATCAACTCACCATCTCGGAAACCCCTCGCAGCAATGTGCCCCACACTCTTCACAATCCTAGCCCCCTTGAAGATTTCCTCCGTCGCGACACGAAGCAGCCCACCTGGTCCAATATCTGGTGCAATGAATGTGTACTCTCCACGCGGAATGTTTGGATCACCGGTGAGTTTGACAGCCTCGATGCGGCCTTTGTACACGCTGTCCTCATCTGTAACGTGCATCGGCTGATCATCCTGGTGTGGGAGTTGCGATGTGTGAAAAGATGCTTGGAGTGTGGCCACACTGTCTTCTAATGCGTTTGCGTCTTCAAACTCCTCGTGCTCATGGCTCGAAGAACCAGCGCTTGGAGACCCGTTGTCAGAAAACGTACTGGCGTCGGTCGGCGCCGTGCTCCAGCTGCCTGCGCTGCTGACACTGCCTTCACGTTCGCGAGCGCGCATGGCCCATTCTGCACGTTCCGGCAAGGGCTTGGCGTCTGCTTCGTCGGGCTGCGTTATGACAAGAAACTCGCAGCCGTGGCCAGCGTAGTCGCCACACCAGATTCCTTGCCAGGGCTTTTGCGCCGTGGGTGTGTAGCTGTGTGCGGGCAACGTGGCAAAGGTGTTGATGTCTTCGCCGATGCGCATGCTGACGCCGTGCGGTCGGGACGAGAATTCCATCCAGCGACGTATGCGGAAGGTGCAAGTGGACATGTGGCTTAGTAAAGCGGGTTTCTGCGAAGGTTGACGGAAGCCGGAAGGTGGAGGGTCGTTGCGGGTGCGCTGCTCACTAGGGAGGGTCAAAGGTGGCCAGACGGGTGTTCCTTCTGATGTGATGGCTGCTGGCCATGGGCGAGTAAGGAGCAGACGGGAGTATAGACCAGCTGATTGGCGGGTCAGGTCGTGGAAGACGTTCATCGGAATCTCCCGTTGCAGACGATGGCCAGCGTCCCCTGTTGCTCTTTCATACGCTTCTGCATTGAGGCGGACAATGGGCGAGTTGAGATCAAGCTGGACGCGGGGACTGAAGGTGTGGATGATGGCTTCCGGATTGTAGTCCCATATTTGAAAGGTGGGCTGACGCCGTTCAGCCGAGAGAACGTATGCTTCAATGGCGTTGATGCGATAGTCATACCGCGCAACAAGGAGTTTTCCAATGTGTGCTATATCAGCGAACCATATCTTACGCTTGGCTAGAAACCAGTACGGGTGATGCTGCTGGAAAAGCTCTCGCCATGTTTGATTCGCTGGTTTTGGCACGGTATATCCCGGAACCTGTTCCTGGACAAATGGTTGCCATAGAGTGTCATGCAACGAATGGTCATGTAGAGCACGATTGACCAGACTTATGGAAAGTAGGTCAGAAAGGTCGAGATAGGCGAGAATGTGGTGGATGAGCTCCGACGGTAAGCCAAGCAGGGGGGCTATGTTTACTTCAGTCATGTCGCTGAGCGGCCAGAACACGCAGCTATAAATCAAGGCCTGGTGGCGGAGTGCAGATTGGCGTTCTGAGGGCCCGACTTGGAGCGAGCAACGATGGACTGTTGAAGTTGTCGGCCCGGGTGGCGAGGGGTTTTCAGCACCACGCCGCAATATAGTGACGGGAATGAAGGCAACGATTGCCCAACCAAAGGAAGTCGTTCTTCTGGATTCCAACCAAAGGAAATTCTTCTTCTGGATACCAAGACACGGTGCTGGAATCAAAGTGCTCTCCAACGGTAGCAATGCAGGGTTTCGGTCTCGTGTGCTGTTGTTCCTGGATCCGGGTTCTGGGCAACGCTCGCAGTGCCACCTTCCCAGTCGCGTCTAGTGTGATGGGCTCGCTGAACGAATTGGCTTGAACGAGCAGCAAATACGGGAATATGTACATGTATGCACGATCAAGGTGCTCTCGCCAATCTCGTACGCGACAAGCACCTGCTCGAATGGGGACGTGATGCTTCCACGGCGAGACGAATGGGGGGCCGCGATATCGGGGGAAGGGGGGATGTGCGGCTGGGATGTGTCTGTGCCTACCTATGTACAATGTATCGAGGCGGGACGTGGCGGGCCTCGCTGACGCCAGATGGGCAAAGGGCAGAGGCGCCGGGCGTGGCACGCGCGTGAGGGAGGCGATATATGTAGCGCTCGCGACCGACGCCGTTATCAGTGAAGCAATGCAAATGGATGGATGAGTTGATGCAATGCATAATGACGACTTGGCGGCGTGACGTCTGTGCATGGCCGCTAGGTCCGTAGTGGTAGCTTCTCGGTAGGCAGGTGGGGAAGGCACGGCCGCACGGGAGGCACTTGCGACTGGTGGCAGACCGTGCAGACCTCACTTCACCCGTCCTGCGGCTGTAGGTAGCGTCACAGGCTCCCAGGCTCACAGCGTCACATCCTCCACCACGGTCCACAATCCGGGGATCCAACCTCAAATCTTAAACTCGCCTCACCGCTGAGGCCTGACCGGTCTCTGGCGCACCACACTCGCGCCGACTGCGGCCTTGCTGCCTGAACAGGGCCAGTGGTTGCGAGAGCATGACGCGTCTCCAATGCTCGTTTGTGCTGCACATTGCACAAGTTGGTATGTCGAGAATCGAGATGATCAGAACACGTGCCATTGGTTGACTCGAGAAGAAAGCGAGCTGGAATACCTAACAGAACATTCCGATGAAATGTGCTCGCCTGGTCGACTCACAATGCCCTCTTTCATGGAAATGTCCGTTACCCTACATGTACTCTACCCTCCCCTGGCCCTGGTATCGCAAACTAAAAGCACGCGATAAAGCAAGGGGTATAATCCGCCGAAAACAAACCTACGCGAGATCCATGTCCCGTCTCACGGTCTCAGTCTCTCAGAAACACTATCCATTCACCCCTCAAGCCGGACCTGCCGACCCGCCGGCCCTACACCTGCCACAAACCGTTCCCTTCAGCCTCCAACTGGTCCAGCACAGCCATATCCCTCGCAAACTTGTCACCGTCCAGAGTGCACTGCACACCACCCCCCTTGCGCTCGTAACCTTCCCAGATTTGCCGATATTCCTCATCCGCTGGGGTGACGTGCGAGCCTACTTGCGCGAACGGGTCTCGTGGTGCGGGTGGAGTGCTCGGGCCACCCTGCCCATAGCCCTGCGAGGGCGGCACTTGGATATCCAACAAGTCTTCGATCAGCACTTGTGCATCAGGCGCGGCCAAGTCTGACGGGAACATGGCAATTTGTGATGCACTCGACGTGCTGTCGACAGGGGATGCACACAGCGTCGGCGTTGTCTCTGCGGTCGGCATCTGCTCCACATGCACATGCACATGCACATGCAGATCGACATCCAGCACAGTATCATCTTCGTACGTCTCGTCGGAATCCGCCCCTCTTTCGGCGGCTGCAATTGCTTCATCACGCAGCGCATTAGTCACCTTGACGAGGACTCGATTCAAGTTGGAACGGATGGGCTCTTTGGACAGGTTGATGCCAGCGATGATCACGGGCTCGTGAGGCTGGCGGATCTGCTGCTGGATGGCTCTCCCGGCAGCTTCTCGGTGACCCGCAGTGATTGCTTGCAGAGCGGGAACAGGTGGGGTCCTCGCTTGGCCCCGGGCTGTCGTGACCGCCTCCAGCCCGCCGACAACGGTGTTTGGTGATTCAGCGCTGTCGAGGCCATCTGCCACGGCCCTCTCCATCGTGAAAGGTAGGCAGCGGCCACTGGACGGACGGCCTTGAGTTAGCAGAGAGGCGAGGCTCGGTTGGATGAATTGTTGCAGGCGTGTCATTTGTTTGCGAAAGGCTCGTTCTTTCCCTCACCAGCATCAACTCTCCAGCAGCAGGAGCGAGCTGGCCCCGCGCCAGAAGACAACTCTGCCACCACACATCCCCGGCCCTCTCCCACTTCTGCTGCCGCTTTGCTCAGCAGTCTCACGCTGCCAGCCCGTGGAACACTTCACCCAGGCCACACAGAACCTTCTTGACTGCTCCTGTCAGATGTCTGGTGAGGCGCTTGCTCTCTCACCCTGAGCCTGAGTCTGCCGCTGTTGTTTCCTCCTCTCTTTTTCGATGCGCTTTCGCAGCCCCAGCGCGAGGTGAGCCAGTGGCTCGTCGTTCACACCGCACAAGATCGCATCCACATGGGTCATGCTCAGCCTGTAGTTGTTTGGTTCCTTCTTGGTCTTCCAACCAATCCAGTACTTGTGAGCTACATGGAGCTCTCCGGCAAGAATGCTGCGCTCAATCCGCTTCTGGTAAGCGTCCAGCAACTTGTTGATATGCGCGCTGTGCTGCTTCCGGTTCCTGCCCTGAGAGAAGATTTCACCATCCTCTGATACAGGAGTACTGGTATCCAAGCAGTCTTCGCGAGGATACTCGGGCATTGCGACAAGATCCAGTGGATGCCGAGCTTGATCGGGTCGGGCCAGATCAGACCATTGCTGGCGCCAGTGCAAGATCTCGGCACATGAGCGCATATCTGGCGTCTGGCGAATACCCTCAGAAGGCTCGGGGTCTGGCGATGCCGCATCGTGCTGCGTCTTCGCCTTCTTCTTCCGAGAGCTAGTCCCTGACCCTGCTGAGCTCTTTGCAGCCATCGCGGCCTCCCACGACTGAACCCTCAACCAGATCGGCGCCTTTGATTGCTTCTGGCTTGTCGCCCACCACACATCGATGGCTTCTTTGTGCTGTGTGTATCGCTCCTCGGTGCTGAGCGTGACCTCCTCCTCCTCGCCCTCGCCGTTGTCCAATGCATTCAAGATCGCATCAGTAAGGCCGTCGTCTTCATCGTCATCAACAACCTGGGAGGCAGGACGCTTTGTACCACGTGGCTCTTGTGCCTGCTCTCCGTCTTCGCCATCATCTAATGCGTCCCAGATCGCATCGGCAAGGCCGTCGTCTTCATCGTCGTCAACGACTACAGCGGCAGGACGCTCTGAACCGCGTGGCTCTTGCACCTGCAGAACGACGGCCGGGGCTTGTGCGGAGGCAGCTGGACCAGGTGATGCCTTCAATGATGGCGTCTTCGCCGAAGTACCCGGATTTAGATGACTGCTACCGCTAAGTGTTGAGCCTTGACTCACTTCGGTCGATGGTGCTTTGGACGCCGTTTGGGATTGGGCTTTGGAGTACTGGAAAGCAGTCATCGGAATGCCTACAGCTTGCTGGTGAGCGGCCGCCGAGAACCGAGCCAACTTCTCTTCCCTACTTCCTGCCCCTTGCTGGAACCAGGTATACCACATCCGCTCCCGATTTCCCATGGCAACACTTTCCGTGATTAGGACGTCATACGCCGCGCACATTTCTTTCTCTCCTCCTTTCAACATCAAACCTCCCACTTCTCTCAAGAGCCAGTAGAACGAGTCACGCTCCTGAGGTGAAAGACATCGAATGTTCCATGCATCTCTGGGTAGGTAGAGTCTACCTTCATTAGGAGGCGGACGCACATGGTTGAGAGGTATGGCAGGGACGCCATGGGGCTTTGGTCCCTTTATGTCGGGCAGTGCCTGAATCATCCATATTCGTGCTCGCGCCGCCTCGTTGGAGATTGTGGATGAAGGTGAATATGCCTGGGACATGCCCGTAGTTGGGGAGGGCAATGGTACTGCGGATGCCGGTACGCCATGTCTGGCTTGACCAATAGTAGGTATACCCCGCCGAGGATACCCTTCGACTGCAGCGCGGCTCTCAGGATACTCCCGCGCCCTGGCACGCTTGTTTAGAGGCTCTGCATCGCTCTCGTGTGTGCGTTTGAGCGGACTCATAGCAGCTAAAGCTTTCAGGAGAAGGGTGTGTAGATGGTTCAATTCAATATTGTTCAAGAGTTGAAGGGTTGAACAAGTTGAATTCCGCTATAGTGGAGGGAAGAGCTCGCGTAGAGCTTCGATATAGCTGCAACCGCGTGTCTGTGCACTTCCGCCTGACAGGCGAAGTGAAACGCATTGGGATACAATGCAGGTATTCTATTCTCTGATACGATTCAGAGAGGTGAAAGTGAAAGTTCCTGGTTTTCCGAGCGCTTCACCTCGCCCTGACACCATAGTGCGCCGCATTATTGTCTGTACGCAAGGCAGAGCAGAAGCCGCACCAGGGACTCGTCTAGGAAAGCCTATACTAGCTTATAGCTTCATTGGCACGAGACTTTGCAATCAATTGTGCCGAAAAAAAAAGAGTTTATATATTCATCAGGACCGCAATTGGCAGTAGTAGCCAGCTACCTAGCTAGCCATGCCTAGGCTTTTCTCGACTCAGCTACGAGGGTCCAAGGTCCACTGAGATATCATATCCCGTACGATTTTTCAAGCTTGCTCTACCTGTCTCGTGATGCGATATGCAAACATTGTATCGTCGGCGTGTTATCTGTGTCACACGGGCAGGTAGGTAGGTAGGTAGGTAGGTAGGTAGGTACATTTGCAAAGACGCGTGCTCAGGGGATGGTATGTGACGTCTCCTGAGTTACTTTGCAGGGCGGGAGATGTAGCAACGCTGAGCGAGCTTTTTATTTAAGTAGTTGTGAGTGAATTGGCTGTTGGGCTAGCTTGATGGAATGTATATCACTGCTGGACTTATCTACATGTATGTAGTCATAGATAGTGTGCTACTAATGCCTAGCAGGCAGCTCGGCAGTGTGAGATGCTTCTAATTACCATACAAACAAGTGCTATTCACGTTCCTCATTAAATCTCAACTTGCAATGACGCGAAGGCTGGTCGTCTGTACCCGCAGACCATCCATGCACCTCAAAGCGACTCCCGAGACCCTCGAGCTCACGCAGCGTCGGCGTGTGTCGGAAGCGCGACCGGGAGTGAGTTCCCTCGAGCTCAGCTACAGCACCCTGACCCAGCAACTCAGACGTTTGCTCGACACCCGGTGGTGACCCAAACGGCGACCAAACAACAGGGATTCCCGCCCCCGGTCTCCCTGCTGCGCGTGCCGTGTCGTTTGTACACGGCCAGACATCGCCGCCGTACAACGGAGGCGATAAACTCACTGCTGAATCTACCGCCGGGATGGAGTCGAGAGAACGAGATCGGGGGCTGCGCATGTCCGCCGCGCGTTGCACATCGGACCACACTGTCGCGACGGAGGCGCGGCGGGAGGGCGCTTGCTCTGCGTAGGCGCCCAGACGCTCGGATACGGCTGATGGAAAAGAGGTGCCCAGCGTTGTGCTTGCGGCTGTGCTCGGGCTCCGGGGAGGGAGATGTGGAGATGCACGAGCACGTGTGGTGCTTTGTGGATTCTGCTTGTTACTGGTAGCGATATGAGCTACTCTGGTTCGCGGCTCCATTGTCGGAGAGCATGGCTCTGCGCGCTGGGGGTTATCGTCCTGGTTGAGTAAGTCGAGAGTCGACTGGGAATCGTAGTGAAAAACATCAAGATTAGGGGAGTACGCTGGCGGCGTTTCCGCGCCGGCAGATGTCCACTGTTGACGAGTACATCGCATGGTATCCATATGCGTGCGAAAGAACTCCGCACACTGCTCGATGATCTCGGGATTGCGAGGCCGTCCGTATCCATGGCATCCTGCTCGTTGGCACCGACACACTGCATCTTTCGCCGGGGTTGTGTAGTGGAAGCGATCCACGTATACACCCGACTCGGCCCAGATCGCCTCGCGCTGTTTGCTCCATCGGTGGAAGTCTACCAAGTCACATGAGCCCAGCTGATGCCGATCAAGATACATAGAGAGAGCCGCGTGGAGATGCGTGGACTCGGCTCGCACTGAAGCGACGGGTCCATAATGCCGACCTAGTGTATAGCAGCGACACACGTACAGACAATCTTTACCAACGTAGTGTAAGCCCTCCACCTGCGAGGCCGGTCGTCGGCATCCCGAAAACTGGTGTGCTGGCCGCACCTCGACGACTCCTGTTTTCCGATGGTGTACAAAGACGTTTGAGCGTTTTGCCGGCGCCATGCTGTTTGTTGTGACTCTGTGCTTGGGGAAAACCGCCGTGCGTGGGTTGGTCTTTGACTCCCAGCAGGCATGTGTCAGACAAATCGGTTTGCTCCAGTAGTCCGCGTATATGTGTTCCGATTTTACTAATTCGCATCAAACAGATACGAGCACAAAGGAACAATGCCCAGGCACATATCAACTCAACCGCATATATATCTTTGGAGATTGTGCGGCGGGAATGCATCAAGAGTCAAAAGCACGATATCATTGTGCATTGTACAGTGCGCTGAATGGTGCTGAGCTCAAGTCAACGGATTTATATAACACGGACAAAAAGGACTCGATAGCCAGGAGACAATGACCACTGTGCGTTTCCGAGTGTTTTGTCTTTTGCGGGTACGGCGATTCGGTGCCGGCTTTGTTGCTGCTACCTTCCTACCTACACTGTTAACGCGCGCCCCCCTGAGTGAGGTTCGACAGCAATTCTAGCTCGAGCGCGGACCTGGGTGATGTCTTTTACTGGACTCGGTATACTATGCTTATCTACTTTTTAACTTTTGTATATTCAGTCCAAGAGAATCCCGTTTCTTCGCCGAATTAGCTCTTTGGATACTTGAGGATCTGGAGGGTTCGCGACTTCTTCAGGTCTTGAACGACTAGCTCTTACACAGTACACGCAGGTATACGATTGATTCAATTGGTCTGGGTACTTCATTATATTTTCAGGTTGGAATTACTATCTGCGCTCAATACGAAGTTTAGCGTCTTCTTCGCTGCCATCACTCATTTATTGCGAGCTCCAACGCTCGCTCCACTACATGACGAAAGCGCACGTTTGCAAGACCTTTAACCACAAAGATTTTGCGCCGCAAATACATGCGACCCTTCCTGATACTCGAAACATCCTGTCTCATAGTCTATAGGTGCTACCAGAGGGTTAATACTCGTCAGAAACATCGCTATCCATCTCCTCGTCGTCGGAAATCTCGCTCTCCAACTCGTCTGCCACAGACATCGAATCATCCTCATCCAACCAATCGGCAGTTTCGGCATCTGATGAGGCTTCAGGATCTTCGTCAAGAAGCTCAGGCGATGAAACGTCCTCGTGGGCACGACCTGGAAGCTCGCCAATAATCTCCTCGTACGCCATCTCTTCCGGGCGTCCTATCGGATAATCATTGAAAATGAGCATATGACGTATAAACCGTCTCGCAGGATCCTCCTCCCCATCATGACCCGGGAACTCTGCATATTCCACATTGTCGACCACCTCATGCTCGACTGCGGTGTCCCCAAAGAGAATGTTTCGATCAAGTGGACAAGTATTCAGGTTGGGGACTTGACAGGTCAGCCAGCCCATGATGCAGGCACGGTGGAAAAAGTGGTTTGCTCCACAGACCTTTGATGTCACTACTTCAGAAGCGGCCTCGTCATCTGAAGACGATTCTACGTTTTCGTTCGTGTTGCGCTGTGGTTGCGCCAGGGGCTTGCGGCAGATGGCGCAGATCTCGTCACCGGGATACTGCTGGCACACCTCAAATGCAGTGTCGATCGTCAGGTCGCTGGCATTCATCGCAGACATTTTATGAATTTGTGCTGAGCTGGGGGGAAGTGTGTCGTGTCGCGCGGCTATGAGTTGCGTGGAGCAAATGTCTGTTGAGTCGAGCAAATGGGGGTTGAGTAAGGAGAATGTGCACCGAGTTGGGAGAAGTGTTGGGTATCACGAGGGAACAAAACCGCTCGCAGTACATGCAGTTTCTCACGAGAGAATTCGTTCCCTGGACAATGTCCTGGCTTAGCCCACAATGATACCACAGTCTGCTTACAGCGGTGCTCGTTTTCACTGTATGCTCGATACATCGCTGACACGACGTGGAGCTGGTAACAGACGTCCCATCTACGATGTGTACAATGGTAGAACATTGATTGTGCAGGAGGTCTAACGAGAGACGTAACATTTGAATTAGTAGACTATGTTGTGTTTGCTTGATATTTTATCTGTAGGCCAGTGAGTCAGTGACCAGTCGAAGACAACGCAAAACAACACGGCACACAGTGATGGCTTCTTCAGAAGAATGCACCCTCCTCATCATGTTGTGCTACATGCGTACATAGAAAGGAGTGCATCAACGGCTTCTGAGCTATACCACTGAAACAATTTTCTATACACCGCGAGAATCATGCAATCCTTCTCAAAGATCTTCATCATGGGCGGCACTGCTGAACTCTTCGAAGACCCTTTCTCCAGTGAAGCCGACCTGCGTGCAGGATTTGCTGGATGCAACGCCGCCTTCAATAGCATAGAGAGTTTCAACGCTGGCGAAAAGAATTGGTGAACGGATTCCATGGCAGGCAATGGAAGCCGCCCAACCTTCGCGTATCCAATGCATACTGCACTTTTCACAAGCGGCTTTCATGGACATGGTCATTGCCAATGATACACCAATGACCCCTAGCATCGAAAAGACTGAGGAAAATCTAGATGCTCCGACGTGGCGACTTCCAGTGCACATGCATGTGCCGTCCCCCACGTTGTCCTTGACGATTGTGGCCACTATGTCCGCTGGATGTTCGACAATCCGGCCGTTCAAGTGGAATGAACTTCGGCGTTACGATTGCTTATAAACGCTACGATGGCTTGGCTACAGCATTTACCAAAGTCACCGAGAAAGCTGCCAAAGCTGCCAGATTCATGTCTGTCAGCATGAAATTTTCTTTTGGGAAAAAAGACCATTGGGCACACATGCGATTCATCCAGCAGGATATTGAGCCAATCTCGATGACCACGCTTCTTTTTCTGTAAAGGAGAATTTACTCATGCCTGAAATGTTTGGAGTCGTGCGCAGGATCTGATATCTGTGGACTATGACCTCTTGTATGAGATCTTTCCAGGTCGAATTCGCTCTGCCGAAGAGTGGCTTCGATTCGAAGAGGTAGCACGTATACTAAGTCAGTGTTCATGTTCATAGACTTAGAGCACAGCAATAGTGGTGCACCTGTTGGAGCTTTGTTTGAGAGTTTAGACAGCAGGACCAAGAATTTTTCACCGTTCTTCGCATACCGCGATCATAGGTCCGTGGCGGATCTATCCATACATTAGATCCTGATCGATCGCGAATGCTGCATGAAATGTCGACCAAAATCAAACCATCCAAAGATCAAACTGTCAAGCAGCTTCTCACGCTCAATCAATTCTTGCTCGTTATGTGGAGTGATGAGAATGCTGAGAACGAGATGGAACTATTAGATCCCGTGCCTTGTTTTTGTGCTTGGCCGTGGCTGGGCATTACCAGTTTTACCGGTACCGTACCTAGTACCAATCGCCTCGTCCCCGCCATCTCTTTTCTTCCACAACCTCAGCTATTGTCACGATCATGAGCTTCAACTAACTCTACAATTGCCTTTGTCAGCTGTCGGATTTTCAAAATCCAGCTAAACCCGTCGTCTCCCTGTAGCGATCCTGGCGTCAGGTAAGCCAATCGCAAATCGCGCAGTGCGGGTATCGGGCACCACGCGTCTTCATCATGCCTTCCAATCACTACAACCCCGAGTCCACACCCTTGTTACACAACATCTTGCCGCAGCACATTCATCCTGATGGCGAAAGCGGACGTAGTGGATTCCATCCTTCGCACTTTCTGAACGTCTCGTGGAGGTCCGGCAGCAACGCAGCCAAATATGTCAACTTGCTCTGGCCGTTTGTCATTGTGGCAATTGTCCTGCACTATGTTACGCCGGGCCACCCTATCGCGATCTTCACTACCAGCTACATTGCAATGATCCCTGTTGCCAATCTGCTCGGGTTTGCAGGACAGGAGTTTGCGCGGAAAATGCCAAAGGTGTCTGGTATCCTTATCGAAACAGCTTTCGGTTCAATCGTTGAGATCATACTCTTCATCATTCTCATCGCAAAGCACCAATCTGAGGATGGTTCTTCCGAGCACGGTAACCTCATCCCTGTGATTCAAGCCGCTATCCTAGGCTCGATTCTCACCAACTTGCTGCTTTGTCTGGGCCTGTGCTTCTTTGTCGGCGGACTGCGTCAGGCGAGCCAGAAGTTCCATCCATCTGTGAGTGAGGTGGGCAGCGGACTCTTGCTAGTTGCAGGTTTTGGTCTCCTCATTCCAAGTGCATACTACTCTGCGCTCAAAGGGCAGGCTGTGGAGAAGGCGTCAAAGCACCACGAATTCACGGAAAAAATCTTGAAGCACAATGTTCTCAGAATCAGTCAAGTCACTTCGATCCTGCTCATCATCGCCTTTTGCATGTAAGAATCCAGCGTTGCAGCTTTGAGACAGCCTCGTACTAAGGTAGACCCAGCTTCATCCTCTACAACGCCCGCTCCAACCACTCCATCTTTGACAGCGTCCTAGAAGCAGACGAGCACGCTGACCTAGACCACCACGAAGACGTCGCAAAGCCCAAGTTCACTTTTACAGAATGCATCGTGGCGCTCGCGCTGTCGCTCGCCATTGTCACGCTGCTCGCCGTCTTCCTCGTGGAGCGCATCGAAGACGTGGTCGAAGCAGGCATCCCCGACCAATTCCTAGGCCTCATCATGCTCCCGCTCGTCGAGAAGGCAGCCGAGCACCTCACCGCCATCGACGAGGCCTGGGACGGCCAGATCGTGAGCCCCCTCCCCCCCCCGCCACTGAAAATAAAACCCCCCCCTCAAAGACACCACACAGCGCTAACCCGGGCGACCCAGAACTTCGCCCTCTTCCACTGCATCGGCCCCTCGCTGCAAACCGCGCTCTTCAACGCACCCTTTGTCGTCCTCGTCGGCTGGGCGCTCGGCAAGGCCATGGATCTCAACTTTGAAATCTTCATGGTCGTCCTGCTCGTCCTGGCCATTGTCGTCGTCGGCAATTTTCTGCGCGACGCCGAGTCGAATTACCTCGAGGGCGCCCTGCTCGTGGTACGTACCTACGGACGTGAATTTCATTTTCATTTTCATTTTTTATTTTTCATTTTTCATTTCGGAGCATAGTACCTAGTACCTAGTACCTCTGAAGAGAAAAAACACAGCTAATGTCCCGCGCCGTAGATTGTGTACGTCGTTGTTGCGGTCGCGGCGTGGTATTATCCTAACCCGGATGTTGCGACTTCGAACGGCACGTGAGAGGGGAGGTGAGCGGTGGTTACTGCTGAGCTGGGGCGAAGAAGAGGCGTGTACAGGGAGAGTTAGGATCAGTCGACTAGAGCAGTATTCTCTCGAAGTCAATGTTTGATGGATCAATTATGGCAGTATCTAGTATCATGTATAAAGACAAGTACATATCTCATGTATAAACAGCATTTCACATTATTCTTCGCATCGCGAAGGTGTCGCTACGTAGCTCGACTATCTACAAAAATGACCCAGTCCCACTAATGCCCTTTGGCACCAGCAGCCTTGAGGAGCTTAGGGAAGTCAGGTGTGCCGAAACCAGTAACGGGATCCCAGCCCTCAGTGACAGGGAAGCCCTGGACATTGCAGCCATAACTGAAACCTTTCTTGATATCCGTCAAGCCCTTGTAACCCCTCTTGTACAGCCAAGGGTTCAAGAACCCAAGCGTGGACTTGCCATCAGCGATGAGCGCGTCGTTGACAAGCGAGAAGATGCCAGCCGTCAACGGCGAGGAAGCAGATGTGCCGCTGATGACGCCCTCGGTCAGGTTCCAGAAGTACGCAAAGTACAAGCCCTGGGCAGCGAGATCCGGGTACGCACGGCCTTCCGAGTTGTACAGGCCTGCGTACTGGTCGCCGAGCGCCTTGACGTACGCGGGGACGACTTTGTCCTGGTACGAGGGGCGGGAGAAGTAGTTGCTGAAACCGCTGCCAGACGAGTACAGGTCGCGGAAACCAGCCGTCGTGTTGCGGGCAGCGCGGTACGCAGACTCCTCGGGCTCGAAGTTCATGGTCGCGCCAACGGTGGTGACGTATGGGCAGGACGCCGGGAAGGAGGGCAGGAACTTGTATGTGTTTTTGCCGTCGTTTGAGTAGCACTTGTTGGTTCCACCGAGGCCGCTGTCGCCGGACGAAAAGAAGAGAGTCGTACCGCGAGCGCCGACCTGAGCGAATTGCTTGCATACGCGCTCAGCGTAGGATTTCGGGACCGTCTGCTCGCTATCGCCATAGGAGGTGGAGATGACTTTGGGGATGGAGCGCTGCTGAAGCAGGTAGTTCACCCACACGAGATATGGCTCGTTTGTGTTCTCGGGAGTCTCGAGGTCGGGCGTGAAGGGCGGCGAGCCACCGGTCGACCAACTTGTGATTGGTGTCTTCCAGCTGATTCCAGCAATAGCCTGGACGTCAAGATTGGCCTCGCGACTGATTCCCTCAACGGTGGATTGGTTGTAGGTCAAAGGACCATCTTGGACGGGACCGTTGTCGATGGAGATCTGCTTGAAAGCGTAGGCTTGGGAGGATGCCTCGGGGCGGTACTTGTCGAGGAAGAGCTTGGTGTCAGGTCGAATGGGGATCTCTCCAAGGAAGTTGTTGAAACCGACGCTGTTCTTATCTGCTGCTTGGGTCTTGTACCACTTGGTCTTGTAAAGTGTTTGGAAGCATTCTGGAGTGACAGATGTGACATTGCAGACAGCAGCGATCGAGTTGTTTGTGGGCGTCTTGTAGCTCTGGGGCACTTCAACAGCTTTGTCTACCCATGTTGCCTCTTGTTTAGTCACGTGGAAGAATGAGGTAGTGGGTTGGATAGCGTCAATGTGGTCGAGCAAATGACGAGGCAATGACCACGAGGTTGTGCGAGCAACAACGGAGCCGTCGTGGTGCCTGTAGTTGTGGTACTCGGTGTTGAGCAAGTTCTCCACCGCCTCGATAGGTAGATGCACGATGATCCAATCCTTGGCGGAGCTGTAACCGAGATTCTCCACGTTGATGCCGTTCTCACAAAGCCAATCATGGACCAGATCATGAGTCTCGGGGCTTGGGGCAACAAGCTCGTCGACTTCGTCAGCGCTCAAGTGCTGACCATATCGGGGATGGTCGGGATCAGACACTACAACGAGTCAGTATTCATGTTCGGCATCACATGCGGCATTGAGGATAATCACCTTCGTACAAGTGCCGGTCAAGTTCGTCGAAACGTCCTTGCTTGAGGCCAATCTGGAGCTGGATGGTCTTTGAGCCATGGGCGCGCGCAAGCTTCGACCATTCCTTGGGGACAAAGTGAGTCTCTTTGACTACGTATGGCGAGCGTGCAATGGGAGTTGCAAGGACTCCAGGTGCAGCAATGGCTGCTGCCAGAAAAGCGACGAGATACATGTTGGAAGAAACTGGACAATCACCGTGGAGACATGATCGGTCGAGGTCGCTAGACAATATATATACCCCTCCAAGCAGGAGGATCCGGTGCTACGACGCATGGCACGTACCATTGAGCTTCCCAATGCTCGCATTGTTCATCCCGCCGACGGTCAGTTTTGGTACACCAAAGCCTGCTGGATCGCCTGAGCAGCTTCTGCTTCACGACAAGCGCAGTGCGGGATGCCTGCACCATGATTTGACTCCGGACGATGATTCGCTTGGAGTCCTTCTGGTGCGGTATGAGAGGGGCGTTTCCCGAGATGAGGGAATGTGGAATCGAGGAGTTGAGTGGAACAAGCTCTTTAGCCCCGTAAGCGAAAGACGCTAAGGCCCAAACAAGCAGGTGCCAAGACCTGACATCATCAGCTTATGATAAACAAGCACAACAAGGCCGCTAATGGTCGGCCACAAGCTCTTCTCGGAGAGCTTAATTAACTCTTGGAAGGTCGTACATGTGTTTGCGCATCGCCACCAACCCGGTCCTCGTTTAGCTGTGGGGCAAATCCTCGGACAGGTCACTGATATGTCCAAGTCGGAGGTTGACTTACCACATGGATCGATACATGTCTGCGAGTTTGCTTGTGCTTGTGCTTGTGCTTGAGCATCTCTGCTTACCAATCTTGAGACTAGAGCAGCAATACTGAGTAAAGGACTACTCGATAGGCACATTCTAGAAGTGGTTGTATCGGTGGTGCTCCTGTTCCTGTTCTTCAGTTCATCTCCCGTTCTTCAGTTCAATTGGGTTCCTTGATAACTATCAAAATGACCTGCTCGGAGTCGTGCCAATCACGAAATCTGACTCGGTAGGAGTCAGCCGCAGTTCACAAAGCGCCAAATCGTAATTAACTTTCTTCCATTTCATTAGTTCAAAGTGGTTTCTGGCCATACGTGATATGAAACTGCACATAGGTATGAACATTGGGGTCCTTGACCTCCCTCTTCGCCAGCGCAAGGATAATCGCAAGATCCTCGGCCCTGCCGCCAAGAACCTGCGTGTACCCTCTCAGCATGTATGCCTCAAAGCCGCCGTCGAGTATCATAATCTGCTCCAGCCGCCCCACGACTCTCAGTCTTTTGGACCTGGGCCACGGTCCCATGGGCAGCTTGTAGATTTCGTCCTGCACGTTGACAAGACCCACGGAGCGCATCTGCTCGGCCCAGTGCCGTGGCGAGTCGAGCGGCGCACCCATCTTCTCCGCGATTTCGAAATACAGACGCCCGGACTCGACGTAGCCGCTGTTCTCGGGGATGGTGTCGTCGTCGGAGAGTGCGCCGGGTATTGTGCTCGCGAGTTGGATCCAGCCACCGGGCTTGAGATGGGTGTATGCTTGCTGCAGTAAGCGGGGCCAGTCGCGGATGGCGGTCATCAAGTCACGGCCATGGATGAAGTCGAAATGTGCGGCGCGATAGGGCCAGTCTTCTTCGACATCGTCAATCTCAAACATGCAGTTGGGAGGCACAAAGGGCGGCTGTGTGGCTGCAATGTCGACGCCCAGGACTTGAGTGTTTGGGAATTTGTCGGCCATGTCGATGGCCCAGATGCCTGTTCCGGTGCCGAGATCGAGGATGCGGCTATTTGCGTCGTCCAGTCTCTCTTCAGATATTGGCGCAGCGAACAAGCGGTCTTTGAGCAAGAGAGTGTACTTGTGGTGTTGCAGGTCATTGCGATCTAGCTCTTTCTCATCCATGGGCATCCCGTAGGCGTGCTTGCCATAGGACGGATACAGACGCCCTTCAATCTCCACGCCACGCCTCACTTCGGACAGGATGGAGGAGAGGAACGAGGATGCATCCGAGTCTGCATACCTACCGAAGGGATCAACAGTTAGGCGTTCACATACACCAGCGCACTCACCCCTCGTCGGTGTCGGGCTCGCTGGCATCATCCTGTGCCTGGAGCAGAATGTTGCCATTGTTATCTTGGTCATATTCGGACGACGAACCAGCGTCAATCCCGGAGTCCTGAGCAGGATCCGGGGCGAGCAACGGCGCATGCGCGTCTTTGCTTGAAGAAGCTGCCTGATCTGGCGCATGCGGGTCTTTGCTTGGAGACGCTGCCTGATCTGGCGCATGCGGGTCTTTGCTTGGAGACGCTGCCTGGTCTGGCGCATGCGGGTCTTTGCTTGGAGACGCTGCCTGGTCTGGCGCATGCGGGTCTTTGCTGGGAGACGCAGCCTGGGCGTGCTGCATGTTGAATGTCCAGAAATGCAGAAACACAGAAAATCAGTATGTCGAGCACGGGGCCCCGATCTACGTAGGGTGTGGAAGAATATGTGCAGCCACGTTCTGCAGGGCATCTTGGACGGTGGATCGGGGCGGGTGCGGAGTTCGCCACGCCCTCGGCTGACAGCCTGACACTCGCGCGATGAGGGGCGTCCCACCCGTACATATCGTCAGCCTTCAGCCCTGGTAGTGCCGTGCCGTAGGGCGCAAACGGTTCGCTTACCGGGCCCGGGAACCCAGAACGGACTGCGCAGGAGTTGATAGGCGGTGCTACTTCGTATCGTTGCCGTTGTGCTTTGCAATCGCTTCCAATCGCTTCCAATCGCTGCCAGTCCTTCCAGCCAAAATCCCGGGGAGAATGACGAGCCACGACCTGTCCGAGACCACGCTGTCACTCCTCACCACCATCGCGGAGCTGAGTCATGCACTCAAGAATGGCCAGCAAGGCGCAAGAGAAGGCCTCCTGGGCTCATGCGCACGGCTGATTGCAGAGCTCAGCCACCCTTCAGAGAACATGCTGCAACTGCTGTGGGCACAGCCAGCACACCACAACATCCTGTGGATGGCAGTCGAAATCAAATTATTCCAGGCAATGGCTGATCTTCCAGAGAGCGGCGCATCCATAGACGCCATCGCGAAAAAGTGCGACCGCGACGTGGACGCCATCATGGTCGGGCGCATGCTTCGCCATCTTGCCTCCATGGGCACGGTTCGGGAGACAGGACCTGGCACGTTTGCCCCGAGCCCCACCTCCAAAGCCTTTGCCGAGCAATCCTATCAAGACTCCATTCTCTACATTTCGGAAAACTTCCAGCCAGTGCATCAAGCACTGCCGAGCTACTTCAGGAAAGTCGGCTTCAAGGTCCCAGACTCGGGCACAGACGGGCCCTTCCAGCACGCAAAGAACTGCAAAGGGAGCCATTACTTCGAGTACTTTCAAAACAACACAACCGAGCCTGACATGGGCCGCAGGTTCGCTAGCATGATGGACTCGTGGAGCAAGGGCCGCCCGCGCTGGTTCGACCAGGACTACTACCCCGTGAGCGAGCGGCTCATCCAGGGTGCCGAGCACCATTCCGCTTTCCTCGTCGACATCGGCGGCGGATCTGGGCATGACGTCGAGGGACTGAGAGAGGCGTTCAAAGGCTCGATACCGGGCAGCTTGATCCTCCAAGATCGCGCTGAAATCGTTCAGTTTGCAAAGCTGGGTCCTGGTGCCGAGGCAATGGCACATGACTTCATGACCGAGCAGCCTGTAAAGGGCGCACGAGCATATTTCTTGCATTCGATTATCCAGGACTGGAACGATGACGTTAACACACAGATCATGAAGGCGATCGTTCCCGCGATGAAGAAGGGGTATTCGAAGATTCTGGTGAACGACTTTGTCGTGCCGAACCAGGGGGCGCATTGGGCGCAGAGTATGTACTTTCATAAGCGATGCTTCTGATTGGGCACTGAGCTAATATGACTACAGCATGTCTTGACTGGGAACTGATGGCGAGTCTTGGGGCACGGCATCGGACGGAGGAAGAGCATAGGAAGATGTTTGAGAATGCAGGCTTAAAGATCACAGGTATCTGGCGACATCCACAGAGTCTCGACTCTTTGATAGAGTTGGAGCTTGCATGAGGTTAAGTTACTGGGAGGGTCACCGTCATTCAGAAAGCGGAGATTTATTTAATCTCAAGTCGACACGTCTACTGTTTGGCAGCTACTTTCCATTCAGTACAGAATATGTAGTTGAAGACCTAATGCTAGACCCCACAGAAAAAACACCCCTTATCTGTTCCACCTTGGCACTACCGAAAGACACCACTTGTCGTAGATAGTAATATCGTGTTGTAACTGACATGAGCTAAAAAGGGAGTTAGGTACCTAGGTATCCAACAGCAAGGCGAGTGAATTTCCACATACGCACAAGCCCTGCTAGCCACAGCGTCACCACAGGTGAAGTCCGGATACCCTATGTCCTTCCAAATCTGCGTCAAAAAGTACATGTAACCAGCAGCATCCACCCAAAACCGCCACCAAACATCCCAGACATCAACCCTCTCAGCTCCCCCCTCGATCACATCTCCCCACCAAGTCCGCGCCCCAAGCACTTATCAGCGCCCCCATCGAGCCACATCACGCGCCTTCCAACTCACCTCCCCTGGGTGCAAACATCAGACAACCCCAGCTCAGCCACCTTGCACCACCACACCGTGCAGCCATCACGCGACGCCAACTTGCGCGCGGCGCGTCGCACACATCCACTTCGCCGCGGCGCCTCGCGGTTAGTACTGCACGTGGCAAGACACCACGCACCGAAAGCGCGTACCACTACTACTACTACCACTACCTATACGCACCGCCTATATCTTGATCCAGCAAACAGTTTCGCCAGAATGTCTTTCCGCGTGTGCCATACCACGTACCATTGTATCCAAGTCAGGGGAAGAGGGAGGGGGGGGGTGGAAGAAAAAAAGGTATAAAAGACACCCCCCCCTCGTCCCTTGTTCGTTGCTAGACACGCACATGTACAAAACGTACTTGCATGCGTAGATACCTTATCTTGTCCATCACATCTACATCTACATCCAGATATCCCCCGTTGTGAGAAATCGCACAGTTTGGTACCTATTCTACAACTCACACAGATACATCACACAACAAAAAAAAACAAGAAAAAAAACTCACCGGCGCACAAAATATGTACCGCACCACCCTCCTCTTCCTCTCCCTCTGCCTCTCCCTCGCCCTCCTCTTCACCCCGCCTACCCACGCCGCCACCCTGCCCCTTCCCCCCTCCCCCACAATCTCCCTCTCCCACTTCTACGCATACATCCCGCACGCGCTCCCCTCGAACCCCTTCCCGCAGCCATGGCTCGTCTTCTCGCTCTCGTCGGCACCCGACGCAGGCGCAAACTCCGCAACAGCCTGCGCCACACCTCCCGACGCCTCCTCGGATCTCGACGCGGGCGCGGGCGCGTGGTTCGCATGCCAGCAGGGTACCGGGGATGAACCAAACGTATCACTGCACGTGCGCGTAGGCCCGGATATGCAGACAGTGGAGCTGAAGCAAGTGGCGTGTGTCGATGGGTGGGTATTTCCACTCCCCCTTTTCTTCTTTCTTTTTTTTTTATCGCACTCACACTCCCCCTTTCTTAATACCCCCCACCCCCCTTCACAGTTCCTCAGTACTCGGAACTCAGTACCAAGAACTAACACGCACCCGTCCGGATAGTACATGCACCACGTCGTACGCCACGAACCCGACGTACTGGAGCGAGGACAGCACGACGGGGAATGTGAGTGTGAGTGCGTATGGGCGGCTGTTCCGTAGGGAGGAGAGGTGGGATTTTGTGGTGGATAGGATGGTTGGGTGATTGTGGAGGGAGGAAGAAAGGGAGAGGGGAGGGGGGGGTAGAAAAAGTCGGGGGCTTTGGGAATGGGGTGGTGGCGTGTTGGAAGGACGCTGACGGGTTGGAAGGACGCTGTCGTGTTGGAAGGACGCTGCCAAAGACTAGAGAGCGGCGAGAGGAAAGAAAACTAAGAATGCGCATGGTGAGAACGGGTCGATGTCAATGGAAAAGAAGAAAAGACATAACAATCTCTCCTGGGTGGAACACACAGATCAAGCAATGCAAGACACGTCAGAAATCATTAATTAAATTGCCAGGTAGGCCCGTACACTTGATGCCTGCTCTTCTAGAAAGCCGCATTGCTGCGACTGCAATCGATGGGGATGGAACCAGACGTAATAGGAAGCAATCACATGACTCCAGAATCCAAACATGTCCAGCGAAAGAGAACATGTGCGACTGTGACGGCAGCCACACAATCCACACTTCATGGTATAATCAAAATACATGCATCTAGCAGTTGCAGCCGGCAGGGCCTTGGGTCTGGTTGGCCTCGGGCCTCAGGTTGACGCCCTGTCGTTGCTGGCCGGGCCGTAAGTTGCGGGGACCGGCCTGGTCAATGGGCAGCTTCTTTGCAATGGCAGTGAAGAGCTCGCGGACGTTTTCGCTCGTCTTTGCCGAGGTTTCGAAGAAGAGCAGGCCGGCCTCACGGGCATATTGCTCGGCATCGGCCGTGGTGATGGCGCGCTTGTCCGGTGACTCGGTGACCAAGTCGAGCTTGTTTCCGGCGAGGGCGATGATGATGTTCTCGTTGGCCTGGCGCTGGAGCTCCTTGACCCAGGCTTTTGCCTTGTCCAGCGAAGCCTGACGGGGTTAGCATGCCAGGTTGATTGCAGTAGATTGACTGTAGTAGATTGACTGCAGTGGTTGTACATACAGCTTGTGTGATGTCGTATACTACCACGGCGCAGTTTGCGTTCCTGTAGTACATGGGTGCCAGCGACTTGTAGCGCTCCTGGCCTGCCGTGTCCCAGATCTCAAACTTGACTGTGGTGTTCTCGTCGAGGGCGATGGTCTGGGTCAGGAAGGCGGCGCCGATGGTGGATTCTCTGTAGTCGTCGAATTGGTCCTGCAGCAGTCAGCCGTCCGAAGTGTGATGGGACGGAGCGGGGGTGTGGAGGCGGGTGTACCTTGACGAAGCGCAGGACGAGTGACGACTGGTCAAGTTAGCAGAGACGGCGGCTGCCTTGGTCGCGCAGCATACCTTTCCGACAGCAGATTCGCCTGCGCGTGGTCAGCACTTGGCAGGCTTGTTCAGCAGCAGTGAAGAGACATACCCAGCAGCACCAGCTTGAACTGGGCGAACCGCGAGCCGCCCGGCCGTTGGCCTTGCTGCACCTTGGCCGACATATCTGGGCGAGGTGACGCGGCGCTACCGGGTCGTGTAGCAGGGAGAGGGGGAAGAAGGGGGGGAAAGGGCAGGTAGGACGCAAAGGGAGATGCGGGTGGATCTGGCGGGGAGGGCTGGCGTGTGGGAGCGGTAGGGGGTGGAGGAGGGCGTCGGGGACGGGGAGGTGGAGGGAAGGTTGGCTGCTGCGGTGACGAGGTGCGGCGCATGCTTGGCCCGGGTGGTGGCTGGTGCACGGTGGCTAGTATGCTGTGGCTAGTGTGCTGTGGCTAGTGTGCTGTGGCTAGCGCTTTGTGGCTGGTGCACGGCCGGACCCTTGCGCCACAGGCACCGCCCATGACGGAACCCAGACAACACCTTGCTGCTTGGGCTTGCACTGCGCGACCACGCCCGCAACAAGCACAGCGCATTGGATAATCCAACACGGCCCAACACCACCTCGGCGCATTGCATATTGCCCACCACACGTCGCCCGTCTCATCCGACATCAGACGGAGCCTGCGCACCTCTCAATCCCTCCCCACGCCACCATGGGCGCCGTCCTGCCCTACCGCGACATCAACGTGCACTCGTCGCCCTCGCACTACGCCTTCTCCTCGCCCTCCTCGCCCTCCGCCCCGACCCTCGTGATCGAGCGCCCCACCGGCGACCTCCGCCTGCACGATGGCAAGCTGCTCGGCTCCAAGCGGGTGTCGAGCGTCGCCGGCATCCTGGGCATCATCAAGCTGCGCCTAGGTACACCTCCTCCTCCTCCACTGCACCGCCATTCATGGGGCACCCGCAGCTGACCCCCCGCCAGACAAGTACATCATCGTCATCACCAAGGCCCAGCCCATGGGCAGGATCAAGGGTCACATGATCTATAAGGTCGTCGCCACCGAGTTCCTGCCCCTCCGCGAACGGCCCCTGCACGACCCGGACGAGGACAACTACCTCGCTCTGCTCAAGACGCTCATCAAGTCCTCGCCCCTCTACTTCTCCTACTCCTTCGACATCACCAACAGCTTCCAGCGCCAGGCCCATCTCGATCCCGCAACCCCCCTGTGGAAGCGCGCAGACGACCGCTTCTTCTGGAACCGCTTTGTCTCGAGTGACTTGATCGACTTCCGCGGCGGCCTCAGCAGCGACTATGGACGACACGCGAGCGGCCAGCACCCGGGCGCCGACCCCTACATCCTGCCCGTCATGTACGGCATGATGGAAATCAAGAACACCTCCGTCAAGGGCACCCCGCTCACCTTCATCCTCATCACCCGCCGATCGCGCCTAAAAGCTGGAACGCGCTACTTCTCCCGCGGTATCGACGAGAACGGGAACGTGTCCAATTTCAACGAGACGGAACAGGCCATTATTCTCAACGACAGCGCATCCGGAGGTCCAGGCGGGTTTGGCTCTGGTGAAAAGGGGGCAGCGGGCGGTAACGCGGGCAAGGAGACTCAGGTGCTGGCATACGTCCAGACCCGAGGAAGCGTGCCAGTCTACTGGGCGGAAATCAACACGCTGAAGTATGTACCCAAGCTGCAGGTTCGAGGAGTGGAGAACGCCCTGCCTGCTGCAAAGAAGCATTTCGCCGAGCAAATACGGCTGTATGGCGATAACTGGCTCGTCAATCTCGTCAACCAAAAGGGACGCGAGCAGCGTGTCAAGGAGGCGTACGAAGAGATGGTCAGGCTCCTCCAAAACTCCCCCATTGAAAACGTCGACGGCGATCGCATCACGGACGAAAAGTTTCACATCATCGAGCCTGGCAATGCCCAAACAGTCTACGACCGTCTGCACTACGTCTACTTTGACTTCCACAACGAGACCAAGGGATTGCGCTGGGATCGCGCCAAGCTCCTGATGAACCAGTTGGAACCACATGTCTTGAAGCACGGCTACTTCCGCGGCGTCGACATGCCTGGTGATGCCAACCGCGTCGAAGTCCGGCGCCACCAGACAGCCGTCGTACGGACCAACTGCATGGACTGTCTCGACCGCACCAATGTCGTACAAAGCATGCTTGGCCGCTACATTCTCTCGCGGATGCTCATCGATCTCGGCTTGCTGCACGAAGGAGAAAGCGCAGAGGAAGACAGAGCTTTCGAGTTTCTCTTCCGCAATGTGTGGGCTGACAACGCCGATGTTGTCTCAAAGTCTTATTCTGGTACCGGTGCGCTCAAGACGGATTTCACGCGGCTGGGCATCCGCACAAAGCAGGGTGCACTCCAAGATCTTAACAACTCCATCAACCGCTACCGCCTCAACAACTTCAGCGATGGACCCCGTCAAGACGCTTTTGATCTCTTCCTTGGCACATATCTACCCAGCGACTCGGGCGTCGGCGCACAATTGCTCTTCGCAGACCGCCGCCCTCTGTTCATCCAGGCCATACCCTACATCCTCGCCGCAAGCATCTTCTTCATCTTTGTCGGCAGCCTAACCCGGCGCGCGCCCGACGCCGCAATCTGGCCTCTGCGATTCCTCCTTCTCTTCTCGCTCCTCACAACGGGAGCATGCGTCAACTTCATCTTCAACAACGGCACTTTATACGTACGTCCTGAACCTTTCGTTATTCACCCTTCCATTTTCAACTGTACTAACCGCGCCAAGGTCAACTGGCCCAAACTCAACCGCCAACCCGCCCAAATCGAAGCGTTCCAGGACACCTTGTCCAAAGTCTCCAACAGCGCCGTCGTGGGTCCGCTTGTAGGCACAAGACACGAGCGCGGAAAGAGCGATGCACGGCTACTCGGGCTTGAGGAAGGGAAAAAGAGGATCGAGTAATGATGTTTTCGAGTTTCTGTGCGAGACCGGCAGTTATAGAAGAGATTATTAGTAGTGTAGAGTCAAGTGTGTAGAGTTAGAATTTTGTACAACATTTTAATACTAGAGAGTCTTTTTCCATACCGAGAACTTGACTTTTTGGAACATTAAGAAAATCTTATCCGGATCCCGACGAAGATGGGAAACGGAGGTGAGTGGTTGAGTCTAGGTAGTGTATACCAAGACAAAGAAGGAGAAAGAAGACGATTCTATGGTTTTGTTATAAGATCTATTTGTGTGGATATATAAATTAGTACGTAAGTAAGTAAGTAAGTAAGTCACCTAGTTAGTTATTCAGCGACCGAGTATAGTACATTTTACTACATGTAATCATTATACTACAATTTACACACACATACACATCCACACCACACTCCTGCTCCTCTCAACCCACCACCCAAGCACAACCCTGCAAAAATATAAAATCACATACTTACCTGAATCCTGCACCGCACACTCCACCCCCATTCTCATCCTCGTTCTCATTCTCGGTCTCGTTCTCGGTCTTGTGCTTATAGCGAGGGTATGTTTACATACGACGATAGCAGATTAAGTACGGTATGCATGCGCGAGATGGAGATGGAGATGGAGATGGAGGTTTAATTTCTGGAAGGGCAGGGTAGGGGAAAGGGAAAGGGCAGGGTAGGGGAAACGAAGGGGAAAGGCAACAAGATACGCCCGCTCGCCCGAGCCGCAGACGCAGACGCAGACAGAGCTAGATACTACATTACCCTGAGCCGAGGACATGGCGAATCGTATGTACTGGGTAGCAGCGGCGCGGGGGGGGATGCTGGAGATATATGGTACCGGTCCTGCCTGTAAAACTAGAAATAAAAATAAGAATATCGATGCAGTGTTCGGGTATTACAATGTTGTCCATGTACGGTAGGGTGGGTATGTGGTTCCATCGCAATAAGCGTGCGAGACGGCGACCGGGAGGGATGATGCTCTGTGCCGCATCTGCATCGGTTGGACAAGGGACGTGTCTGCTCCCCGCGACGTACGTTGTGTTGAAGAGGGGAATATACCTAGGCAGACGCAGTATGGAGAGTGTAGGGGTATGGTAATGCTGCTGTACCGTAAGGCATGCCGCTCTGCGGAGGTGACGGGTATACGGTACAGCACGGTACTCCTGATTACGACACAACAGCATTAGTCCACGCAGCACGATCCAATGCCTCGATACACGTCGCGGTTGGTGCAAGACGACGATTCTGTGTGTCTGTGCCTGCGGAAGAACACGAGCGTTGTTGGGATGAGCGGTTGCGCTGACGATACGAGTACGGGGGTTGATACATCGTGTGAAGTGAGCGACGGGTTTGCAGACATTGATGAAACTAGGGCTATACTCTCTGTGCTTGGACACGCTGAGATAGTAGTTGACGTAGTAAGAGACGCAGCGGAAGCACTTGACACGCTGGATTCAGACGGTATGGATAGCAGTCGCTATACTCGATGTCGCGGACGCATGAAGAGATGAAGTAGAGTTAAACGAAAAAGAGACGGATGGAATAGATCCACATGAAACACACGCAGACCACACCGAAACAGATAAATTACGAGCCAATGCTGAGTTCTCACCTGCCAAACTGCGCAAGAGAATGCGTCGTGCTTGTCGCATGACGCAGAAGCACCGTGTCGACAGCCAACGACGAGCTCGAAGGCACTGGATCAGAGCTCTGACTCCCCCCCAGAGCCCTCGTTGACGATGAACCTAGGCTCACGAGAATCGAGGACCCGATGTCTGAGCTTAGAGACGAGCCGTAGTAGTGGCTGTGTAAGCTCCAGAGCTGTGTGGAGTCGATGACGATGTGTGAGCTAGGGTTGATGGGGGTGTCTGGGCGGATACGGTGTTGAAATAGTTCGTTCGTACTGTCGTTAAATGACTTTTCTATGTCTCGAATGCGCTTGAAGAGGTATCTGTCGCTAGCAGTGATGCTGTCGTGGCTTGGCGGGAGTCAGTGGCAGATGACCTAGACGTTGTGCGAATCAATCGATGACCCAGGTTCGCTTGATGACTCGAGATCGCTACGGCTTCTGGATGAGCTAAGTGAAGTTGAGGAGCTGGACGTGATCGCAATGATGGAAGGATGCGGTTTGTGGGACGTGACGCTGTCGGTGGTCAGATGCCGACCATGATGGCGGCTGCTACGCCGAGAATCTTGAGCACCCAATCGATAGCATGATTAGTGGGGGAATGAAATTCCAGGCTAGAGCCCGTTTTGTTATTCAATGAACAGCGTGGAATTTGTCGCGACGCTCTTACCAGATGTCGTGGACGACTTTTCCGGAGACTATGAGCTGGCTCCATGTACATGTAGATATTGTTTTGTGTTGGATGCTCATTGTGGGTCAAGATACCACGTATCAGAAACAAAAAAAGCAGAGCAGATACTCTCATCCCGACTCAAGACCAGAGGCCGTCGTGTTATCCAGCGGGATATGGCCAATCTTGAGCAGACTGGCTGTTCAACCTCAGTAGTGGTAGCTAACATGCGCAACGTGATCCCGACGTAGTGGTAGAGAACAAGACATCTATGCATTCTCTCGCGATTTCTACCGTCATAAGCAGCAGGGCTATACATTTGCACAAGCACAGAGGACGTGGTATCGCAGTGCGCGTCAGGAACAAACAGGCTTTATAGGCATATACGTACATACTATGGTACCGCACAGATACACGAAAAGAACCGCCAAAGCCGATGAAGCAATCATCAATGGTTAAAAGAATTAGTCTACACAGGGAGAATGGATGCGCTCAATCGATCAACAGGCTGTTCAGCCGAGCCTCGGTCGCGACCACGTCGAGCGCTTGCCTGACTTCGAGCACTCTTCTACACTCGGCAAGCCAGTCTTTGCTCAGTACTTTTGCCCATCCTTGCAGTCCGTTCATTTCTCGTGCAGCGGCATCGAGATCACCTTCCTCAAGCAGTACTTCTGTTCGTGCGAGAACAGCTTCAACGTCACCACCGACTGCCAGGCCGGACTTCTTGAAGAGAACCTTGGACATGGCGAGTGACGCGAGATGTGATGCAACGCCGGCGTCCTCGGGCAGAAGAGCAGCTTTCCTGACTTCAGAAGCGACGCGGCGGAAGCGATCTATCAGGAGTGCGGGACTCGGGATTCCACGCTGGTAGGCCGCGGGGTTGATACTCGCAATGGCAGCGCTGACAACCGGGTCATCATCGGCAATTTCCTTGAGAGCAGCCAGCTCGGTGACGAATGGCTTGGGTGTGACTTGCGTGTCGAGCGCAGACTTGACAGCCTCAACAGCAACCACAAGGTGCTGCGTCTTCAGATTGGCGTCAACGACGCTGTTCCACTCGGCGGTGAGTGTCTCGAGCTCGCGTACTGAGGAGGACAGCTCGTTCAACTTGCCAAGACGGCCATCGCGTTCCGACTCTACGCGGTCGCGCACGCTCGAGGTGAAGCTCTTTTGCAGTTGGATACTTTGCTCGAGTAGCTCGTTCTTGAGCTTTTGATCGTAGACCTTGTGCGCCGCCTCGAGCTCCGACTGTAGTCTCTCCTTGTATCCTTGTGCAAGGCGCTCACGCTCGTTCTCATACTCCTCCTTCCAGCGGGTCTCTTGTGCCTGCATTTGGTGGTCCAACCGTTGAACGAGCTCCTTTGCGGCGCCTTCGAATTCAGCGTGGGCAGCCTTGACTTTTTCCTCCGACTCTTTCTGGATGTTCGCTTTCAACAGGCCAATGTCCGCCACAACCTTGTTCAGCTCGGACTTGGCCTTGTCGAGCGCCGAGTTGTATCTGCCATCGTGCACGGTGTCGGCGTTGATAACGGTGATGATGTCGTTGACTATCTTGACCACGTCCTGGACAACTGGCTCGTCTGCGGCGGGCACATGGAGGTGGTCGAGTTGGGCGATGGGCTTCGCAGGTGAGCTCAGAGCCTCTCTCTTGACAGCCTGAGCTCCGGTTTCAACCTTGTCCTTGGCCTCGGCAACGGGGGCCGGCTTCTCCTTCTGAGGTGCCTCCTGCTTCGTTGCTTGGGCTCCCTTGTCGGGGGCTGGTACTGCAGAGGTCGCCGAAGAGACCTTGGGCTGCTGGGCCGGCTTGTTGTTGTCCGCGAGGGCGCTGACATGGGGCCCGTGGGCTGCGAGGTCGGTGGTAGAATCCTGAGCGACTCGCGCGCTCAGTCCGCTCTTGCCGGGGATGGTGACTTTGTTCTCGCCGGAGATTTGCGGGTGCAGCCTGGGCTGGCCAGCGCGACCGGGGAAGCGTCTGCGGAACTCGCGCTCCTCGAAGTAGGCGACGGCGTCCTCGCCAAAGGGGACGTATTCGGTGAAGAAGTCGTGGAAGTTGTCCGAGACCAGCGAGTACCACACGCCGCCAGCATAGCCGAGCCCGGAGAGGATGGTCAGCCACAGAAGCAGCTTGCGGAAGAGCTTGCGGGGCTTCTTCCTGGGCGGCGGGGGCGGCGGGGCGACGCTGGCGGTTCCAGGGCCGGTGGGCGGAGTGGCGGCGGGCTGGACGACTTCGGCGCTGCGCGAGGGGCGGGACGGGTGGGCGGTCTCAGGAGCGGGCGGGGGCCTGGGTACGTCGGCGGGCGGGATGGTCGCGTCCTTGATGCTGGCGGAGGCGGGGCTCGTCGAGGGGGGGCACGGTGGGCGCAGGATTGGGGACGGTCGTCTCGTCCAGGCTCTTCTTGTCGCTGGCGTAGAAGCGCGGCGAGAGGCGCCATTGCGGGCGGGCGGCGCGGGCCAATGGCGCGGCAGCTGGACGGGCCCGGAGGAGGGAGGCGCGCAGCATCGTGGGCTGCCTCCGGATGGCGAGGATGAGGGGGGGTGGAGGGGGGATGGCGGGCGGGCGGACGGTGTTGAGGTGAAGATTCTGGGGACAGAGCTCCGACTGGCGTCACTTGCCAAGCCTCCGGGGATTCGTCGCGCCGTCCCGCCGTGTGCCTTGGCACCACGACTCCTCCTCCTCCACGCCGAACCACATCCGCCTGCACAGCCCAAGCTTGCACACTGCATACATACCCTCACTTATTATTACATGTGTTTGTTTATTCATCCCCGCCGTCACCTGCCTTGCACGTGTCGCAATCATGCCGGACTGCGAAGTCCGTCCCATGCCGCCGCCAGTGCTTGCTTATGCGGCGTGATTCACCCCCAAACATACCTAGGTAGCCACCCACCCCCCACCTTCCCCGCGTCCTGTTCTCTCTCTCTCCCCCTCTCCCTCTCCCTCTCCCTCTCCCTCTCTTTGGCATCAAATTGTCGTGCACGATCGAGCCTCGTCTGACAGCCCCGGCCGCCACCTCGCCAGACTGCAACAAACTGCAGCGCCATCGGGTGACTCTCACGCCAGCTCACCAGGCAGCCACTTTCACCGCGTGAACGACCTCCTCCGCCCATCCACCCACCCAGGACTGTGGGCCGCCTCCAACGCTGCACCTATTACTTGCATCTCTAGCTGCAGGATTTGCCTGTGGCTGCCTTCCTGGCGCACATCAGGTCTGGCTACACATCGACCACACTCCTACTACCAACCCCACCACGGCCATCTCCTATCATGGACGACAACCCCGCCATCGCAGACCGCTCGTATAGAGAGTCACATGTTTTCAATCCCAGCGAAGCCATCCATGGAACTCTACCGTCACGTGCCACCCAGCACATGGTTCGCCGGTCTCGTGCCCCGTCGCCAGCTTCACCAAAACTTGTCGCAAAGAAAAAAACCATCGCCGCTCTCGGCAAAGACGTCGCGACCTCTTCCTGGCTTGCCCCAACTAGCAAGCGTCTCCGCAGTCAACGCATCGAGATACATCAGAGCACGTGTTTGAATCTCATCATGGCTGCCGACGACAGCACTGAATCAGATCTATGGATTTTGCCGGACTTTGACGACTGGGAGCTGGGAGACGACAAGTTCGTTCCGTCGCGACCCCAGGGGGGACTGGGCACCCCTCTTACGTCGTGCTGCAAAGTCGAACCTCGATCGGCTACGTGCACATCTTGAGGGAGACGGGTGGGCCTTTTTGTGTGGCAAGTACGATGAGGATAAGCAAGTCCTGCAAGAGGAAGCAGGTCAGAGCGAAGAGAACGTGGATGAGGGGTCCGACGTGGTCGTGTTACCAGCCGTGCAGGTCTCCTACTGAGGAGTGTTTACGGGCTTTGTTCTGGACGCCTTTCACGCCTGATGACCTTTTTCTTGCCCAGACTCAACACTTTTCTCCCCGATACCCAGAACCATGTACCACCACCATCAGTGTAATGATTCGAACAAAAGCCATGTCCTGCGCTAGCCCAATCGAGCTCTTTTCAACGTGTTTTGCCAGTCTTATCACTTGGTATAACCTTGAATACCTTCTATGTTTGGACCTTTCCCTCAGAGGTCTCGTATCACTTACCACCCTGCATTCATGCAATCGGTGGCCTTTCCGTGCAACCCGCATGCTCAAAACGCCAAGCCCGCTACAACCCTTGGGTGATTGACGACGATTGGGTTGCGGCTGAAGCGAACCACCGACTCCGTGGTCCTCTTGTTCCACATTGGTCCGCTACACCTGTCGATCACTACGCAATCTAACAAGAAACGTTCCGAAGGACACCGACTTCGATGGTCCTGCTACAATTGACCGAGAAGCATGCTCAACATTGCAACGTCACTTGCACGCTCGGTCACGTCGCTTTCCGCTTTGGCCCAGTTTTCGGCGTCGTCAGCAGATGGCTGATATGTTGGCGCAGTTTCTAGAGACTGCACGGATTCAGAGGCTTGTGCGGAAACAACATATATGACAGCCTCTGTTTCCCCGTCTCTAATACATCCAACACTTTATCAAACATCTTCCCGTTTACCCAATCCGACCACGCATTTCGAATACCATCATGCCCGGAACACTGACCAATACCCTGGAACGCGAGCCGTCTACCGGAATCGACGTTCTTGTCGTAGGCGCTGGCATTGGCGGTCTCACATTTGCAATTGAGGCTTATCGCAAAGGCCATGACGTGCGACTTCTGGAGCGCAACAAGGAACACGAGTATGGTGGTATGTTGCACTGAAACACTCGATACCAAGTTACTGACTGCTAGCCGCATAGGAGAGCCCATCATGGTCCTGCAATCCGCACTTCAGACGCCTAAGAAATGGCCAGGTTTCATGGAAAGAGCTAGAGCGTTGGCAACCTCACAAGTGTTCGAAACGCGTATGTACGACGGGGCGATTATCAAGAAACAAGAAGTAGGAGACAAGAATGACCCGTCACTGGCAATCTACCGCAGGAAGCTGCACAAGTTGCTGTACGAGTACTCGCAAGAACTCGGAATCCCCATCACGTACGAGCAGAAGGTAGCCGAGTACTTTGAGTCCGACGCAGATACCGCCGGCGTAGTGTTGGTGGACGGCAGCAAGCACACAGCCGACCTCGTCGTTGCTGCAGATGGTGTGGGCTCGAGGTCTCGCCTTGTCGTCGATGGCGCTCCAGATTCACCACCCATCAGCTCCGGCTTCATCTTGTATCGCGCCTCCTACCCCAACACGGAAATTCTGAAGGACCCCATGGTCGCCGCCGAGTTTGAAGCGTATACGAGCAAGACCGTTTTCTTCCACGGGCCCGGCGCACATATTTTTACCAATAGAGACCGAGAACTGATGTGTTGGTTGTTGACTTGCAAGGTAAGTGTCCGATACACATGTTAACCTTGCCAATCAAAACACGATATCTAACCACCTGCCATAGGACGACAACCCTACCGCCACGGAATCCTGGTCCAAGCCCACTTCCACCACGCGCCCGCTCGCCATGACTGAAGGTTGGCACCCCTTGGTCCACAAGATCATCAACGCCACCCCCAGTGGCACCGTCTATGACTGGAAACTCATGTGGCGCGACCCGCAACCCTCCTGGATTTCCCGCTTCGGCCGCATCGTCCAGATTGGCGATGCCGCCCATCCTTTCCTGCCCACATCCATCAGCGGCGGCACCATGGCCATGGAAGACGGCCACAGCCTCGCAACCTGTCTCGCGCTAGCAGGCGGCAAGACGAACGTCGGCCTCGCCACAAGAGTTCACAACAAGCTCAGATTCGAACGCGTCTCGTGCGCCCAGAAACTCGGCTTCAAAAACCGCGAAATCATCCATGCAGAGGCTCCGAGCGAGCCCTCTAAGCCCCGCCAGGCCGGCCTCAACAAAGTCGTCGGCGACTGGATCCCCTTCCACGACCCGGAAGCATACGCCAACACGCAGTTCGCGGCGTGCAAGGCGTCGATCGACGGCAGTTCTAAGGTCGAGTTTAAAAACACAAATGCAGTCCCCGGGTACACGTATAAGCCGTGGAGTGTGCGGGAGATGTTGGAGATAGCGGAGAAGGGCGAAACGATTCAAGATGAGGGAGAGTGGTGGTAGATGGGTAAAGTGGCGAGAAGAGAGGACAGAGGGGCTACGGCACTAGACACTCAACCATGGACTTCTTCCCCACCACGTCGTCGCGTCCCCCATCTATACTTTCTCAGTGTCCAAGTTTCTATTTTTCTAACCCCATAGACTTTCAAACCCATAGAATTTATCCTCGCTCCCTCTCTCGTCCAACGGCACGTGTATTATGAAAACCTAGATATCAACTTTACATCCATCCAATCACCTACGTCGACTATCTCGTCCCACCTCTATACCCGCAACCCATGCAATCACAGTACTCGAACGCCGTGATACTCCACGCGGCGAATCCACCAATCTGATGATGGCGTGTGGTAGCAAATGCGTACGTCTCGGGCATGTGTTGATGGAGTGGACTTCAAGCAGGATGTATGCGGTGACTGATAGCGATCATGATTCTTAAAGAATGTTTTACTGGGTTCTCCTGCAAACGAAAATCCCGGGACCCGAGGACGAATACCCAAGTCAACCACCATCTATGCTTTCTTTACCCCTTCATACTGCTCCTCACTATACTTCTTCAAGTCGGTACACCACAGCTCGACTTTCCCCCTAAGCGTGCCCTCATACATCACCTTGACAACCCTCGACAGCAACCCGCTCATCACCTCCCACGTCCTGACCTCGCACTCGTCCTCACCGCGCACAATCACTTCATGGAATCTCTCCAGACTCATGCCAAGCGCGTACATACCCCCGTGACCCGTCCAGCTCACGCGGTACACTTTGCTCAAGTCCGCAGTGAAGCACGCGTCCTCGAGCAGAGCGGGCGAGAGGTACGAAGACGGTGCCGCAGGCGTGCTGACATCGAGCACCCTCAGCGGGGTCTTGTTGATGCTATTAGGTTTCTGCGCATCCATGACGACGTCGAACTCCAGTATGCTGCCAATGCGCATCGTGCTGAAGTCGCTGGGGTCGTTGCCGGGCGCAGAGGATCCTTGTTCTTGCTTGACGATGCGCGCGCAAGGCACCCACGTGTTCCATAGCGGGTAGTCTTTGACTCGCAGCACGGCGTCAAAGACGAGAGCTGCGGGCGCGTGCACGGTCGTGGCGTGCGAGAGTTGCAGGATGGCGCTGCTGCGGGGGACGACTTTGGTGGTGACGCCGTTGGATGGCGGCCACGCGCTGATGGTGCCGGACATGATGGAGCAGCGGGGCCCCGTGGAAGCGATGTTTCCAGATGTCAGTTTGTGCTTGTGGCGAAGCAGGTATTGCCAGTTTCGTCGTGGTTCGCCCCCTGTGGGATTGCTTACGATGGGAGCGAAGTCCGTCGGCACGTGACTATTGAGTTGCACTAGGTATCGATAGGTACAGGTACCGGTGAGCAGGCACAGGGGCTTCGGCCACTTGGCGTTTCTATTGAACATATCATTGGTGATGTTCCATCTCTCACGAGCTTTCTATTTTCCGTGGCCTTTTCCTCGAGAATTGATGCTTGAATCTCTCTACTCATTAAGCCGTGTTGGTAAAGGTGCACAGCCACACCATAGATGAAGTCTGTGCTTGGCACACGCCATTACCTACGCCCTCTCACAATCAATGTCTTGCTCCGCCTCATGGCTGTGAAGTGTTGCCTTCGAGGAGCAGTTGCCAGCACGATCTTCTTGGTGGAACCTCAATGAGCCAACTTATATAGTCCAAGGTGTGGTACGAACCACCATCCGAGGACCACCGCACTACCAACCAACTCGTCAATCTTGCTCCCAAATTAGTACCCCCACACCATGTTTGACGTCGCGGGCATCGAGAGTCTGGCCGGCGGTCGCACCGGCGGGACTCCGTACGGCGGCCCAGACGGCGAAAAACGATGGTCCAAGATGAAGGAGAACGTCATCAAGGAATGGGAAGAGGAACAGCGTGAGAGTGTGCGCATCGAGTAGATGAAACACGAGA
The DNA here is from genome assembly GCA_025742365.1 of Coniothyrium glycines. NCBI lineage: Eukaryota > Fungi > Ascomycota > Dothideomycetes > Pleosporales > Coniothyriaceae > Coniothyrium > Coniothyrium glycines. The sequence goes on along the minus strand of JAMXIJ010000049.1, from coordinate 44,479 downwards.
CTGATGGCATCCAGGGAATAAGCAAGAACAGGAACGAGTCTCGACAGAGCATGAAAAACATACTAGCGTGTGCGAAAATGACACGAGTGAACACTCGGGTGCACGCAAATCTGGGAACGAAGCCGCAGCGGCAGCAGCAGCAGCGAAAGAAAGTAAGATGGACAGATTGAAGGCAAAGTTGTTTAAGCATTAGATCTACTCACAATCATGTCTTTCACGTCTTTGCTTGACGCATACGAATCCAATTTGAATTCGTAAGATGTGGTCGCCACAGATTGTCACACAGCGCCCCGTTATGTACTCCAGAACCAGCGTGCTTTGCAAGCAGAGTACCGGCAATCGGATTGTCAGATCCCCAGCCATATACAGCTGAACATAACCATGCTTGCCAATTAAAGAAAAAAATAGCCACGAACCAGAGCTTCCTTGATGACATACATAGTAGTATGATAGTACTACGTTTACCACTCTCATCTGCCCGAAAAATTATCCGACCCTACCCCAGTGCTGTTGTTGCGCGAATTGTCCTTGACCCGGCCCCGCGCTGTTATCGCTTTGACGTTGCCACGCCATTTCCTGAGGCTTCGGCGTAGATCCACGGACATCGCCTATTTCCACGGGCGGAGGACTCCACCCTCCACTGGCGTGTCCGGGGTGCGTCACGTAGCCCTGATGCGCTGCCTGCTCGGGATTTGAAATCGGGGAGCCCGCGCTCGCTCGGTTCTGGTAAAGCGTCGTGTCTATCTCGGAGGGAGGCTGGCCGGTTGCGCGATAGGACGTGTAGGGATACTTTGGCAGGAAGGTCGATGAGGGATAGCTTGTTGGAGATCCATAGTCTTGCTGGCTCATCGTGGCTGGAGGCTCGGGGTCTGGTGCTGCGACTGGGGTTTTCTTGCGTCTTCGAAGGAGATATACCAAAGCGATAATGGCTATTAGGACTACAGCAGTACCGCCGACGGCAACTCCCGCGATGCCACCCGTGCTTAGCTTGTCGGATGTCTTCGGCTGTGTATCCGGTGTGGATGTCTGTCCACTGACCGGCGCTGTTGTTGCCGACGCAGAAAGTGTTACCGTGACTGGATTACTACCGGCAGATCCTCCCGCTGTCAAGTTGGCGTACGCAGCGCAATCGCTGACTGGCACCGCAAGTGGACATGTTGCGTTCTGACAAAGACTGAGCAATTGGGGTGGCGACGATGGATTGAACGACACAGCAGGCGCACATCGAACGTTATATCGACTGTTAAGTGTTGTGCGAAAGGTCTCGGCCTCTTGGATGGACACGCCAAAATGTGTGGCCGCAAGCGAAAGCTGGTTGATAAAGTACCCAAGTTGGTTGTACTCGAGGCCCATGAACTTGTGGGCGTACGCGAGGCTGATCGGGCCATTGCTGTGCGGGAGAGGAGGAGGCGGTAGTGTACATCCGAAAGCCCGACTGAACGCAACGAAGAAGTTTCCAAACAAGTGACTGATAACAATCAAGTTGTGTAAGCTCGGGTTTATCGATACTTGCAATGAGTGAAGTGCTACGTACTACTGATTTGAGGTATTGGCGAGGTTCAAGGATTGAGTTTCCCCTGCAAGGAACGATGCAAGCGGTGTCGCGCCTCCCTGGTCCAGCCAGTTGATTCCAATGGCCGCATTGTTCACGTTCGTGGATGCCCTGGACCCGTTGAAGTACTGGAGCAGATCGATGTCCGCGCCTCCGAACTTGCCAGGTCGAAGAATGCCTGTGATTTCGGTAGACACATTTGTCAACCCGGAACCTCCTTCAAAGGCGAGGCATACGACATTTTGGATGAACTTCAGCTGGGTCTCGCTTGTATTCGCTCCATAACGTTGCTGGGCGTAGAAATCGCAAACAGAGGTGCCTTGAGGTCGTTGGGCGAGTGTTTGTCCAAAGAAAGAGGCCAGCGGCAGTATCAGGGCCAAAACATGAAATCCTTTCCATGCGAACATCTTGAGATGGGATGAAGACAATGAACAGACTGAGGAACCTTCAAGGTATTTCTCACAAAGAGAGCAGGCTTAGCAGCCTGACGGGCAAAGCTGAATCGAATGCTTCAGCCGCTCGCTGCCCAGTTCATTGGTAAGGACGCTTCTAGACATTGATTCGTACCAAGGGACTCCCTGATGTTTCTTTGTGGTCAACTGCCTTGGGTCGCTATTCTCTCGAGCTTATTTCGACCATTGAGGTAGCACGACTTGCGCCTCAGGCTTGACGCCAAGCTGCTAACATCTTGGTGTTCGCTTCTTTTGGAGGACAGCCACGAGCTAGTATGAAGCGAGCGAATCCAGCAAAGAACAACAAGCATACGGCGAGGTCAGCTTTGCGAGTGAATGCGAGATGCGAAAGAGCTTCGTCTCGAACCAGCGGTAAGGAGCCAAGACTCTCGAGCTAATTTTTAAGCACGAGTCTGGCAAGAACAATTCTCCGCGCATCGATGCATCATTCTTGGTGCTTCTAAAGCTGAAATTGTCTGCTGCCATAGATGCATGTATTCATCCACTAAAACTACCACAGTCTGTTGCATTACCTGTCACTCAATGCAGATTTCAGCGCGAAGTGTGTGAGTAATCCATGCTAAGGTTTTGCGCATGATTTGAGTAAGATGCAGGCCGCAAATCAGGGCAGCGGCAGAACTCGAGATGAATTGCAGTGGCGTCGGACATATGAAGTGCAACCATACCGGTACCTAACCGTCTGATCGACAACCTTCGCTGTTGTAAAGCTAGCGTAAATCTACTCGAACAATCTCATACTCGAGGACCTACATCATGGCATTGACAGCAAATGACTGAACGAACACTGGTGTTCAAGTGCGAAGGTATGCTCCGCGGATCAGTCAACGCATCGACGTGGTCTCGACTCTCGTCTTCTAAGTTCTGGACGATGTCAGCGGCTTGGCGCAGTTCATTCCTGTTGTGGCAGGAAATCGAAATGCAGGGTCCGATTAATCACTCGCGATCTTCAAGACAAGAGATTGTGATTCGATGAAGCGTACCGGTCCCGAGCGATCGGACATATGGGACGCAAACGTGATGGTAGCTGTAATTGCCCAATTCTCATTCTCATTCTAGTTGTTGCCCTGCAACGACAACCATGGATCTTCTCCACGCTGTCAAGTTTTTTGCACTATCTGCCTGCGGCACGTGTGGCTCGTTGGCGAAGCCAAAAAGTTTGGATCATTTCATTGAACTAGAAATTCTTTACGTTCTAGAAGCATCGTTGAGCATTCAGCGTTGGCTACCGGTAAAGGTACAGATTGCGGGAACTTGACGAGAGCGTAGCCTCGACATCGACCGCGCTGCCGAGTTGTTATTGGCTGGAATATGAAAGCGTACGGTTATGACATGGCTAAAATTCTTTCTTTAATAGCTTTGAACACAATCACATCACGACTATTCAAGATGTAGCCAACAAGTCTAACTTCGGCTTAGCTGTGACATAAGAGAATCTGAATCTCAAGCCGGCGCTCAGACTGATAACAACGACATCGCCATTTTCGGCCACATGCCGAGCCTCATCTTGACTAGGTGTAGAGATGTCAATTGCACACGGCATCACCATTGCACGATCTGTGGTCTTCATCCACCGCATTGCACTCATCTGAAATAAACGCGACAATAGATCCACCTCGTTGTCCCCATCGCGAGAGCACCATCAGCTTCTGGTGGACTCTGCGGGCCGGCGGTTGAGTCGAACCTTCTCTTCGTCCTCTCTGCTGACGTGAAGTTCAATGCAAGCTCGCGTTACCAATGGCATGGGAGCCTCATGGTTTTGACTCACCCACCACAGCGAAAAGCTGGCTCAACAAACCCACTGTACCCGTTGATAAGTCATGTAAGCTGGGCCTTATACAAAGCTTGTTACCAATCGGTATTACTACAGTCCGACCTCAAGGTATGCAAAATCGTTTAAGCTTCGAAGAGTCCTTCCCTTTCGGATGTAATGCAAGTGGCCGTACGCTTACTATCTTCAGCTCGAGAGATAGTCATATCTCTCTGTTGCAAGCAATTGAGGCAGAGTACGTTTGTATACATATTGATAGCACGCGCCGCGGTATCAACGTGTATCTTGACAGCTGTGAAAATCTTTGCCAGAGTCCGAAGAAAATAGCTCCACCCACGATGAAGCACATTGGGTCGCTCGGCTCAGCAAGGAGACCAAGCCAATGAAGCTTGACTGACAGCAACCTCGAGATCAATGGAACTCCGTACCAAATTGGAGATTCTGATCCTCGCTGAGATGAGAACTCTCTATTTTATTCACGAGACGAACTCGAGTATTTAACATACTACAGTTTTCGATCCCGAATCCGGCAAATGAGAAACCGTGCAATTCTCGGACACTGGCGTTGGTATTTCGTAGCGTGGCTGTCATTGAGGTGTGCAGCACCGCGATTGTGACCATAAGTCAACAAGTATACTAACCGTAGGAATTCAGATAATACTACTTTTAAGATTAGCCAACTGCCGAAGCACCATACTGAGCTTGTGAAAAACTGCTGAAAATACACCAACTATCCGACTACAAAGTTTGTCCATGCGCCTCTATACTCGTCCACTGATCTTCAGAGAAGACACTCCAGCTTCGTGACATCCTCATTTTTCTGTGCATTCTAGACTGCTACAAAGACATCGTCGGTGCCAACATAAGCAGTGTCGTCTTCTGGCTACCTTCCGTTTGCCCGGACACGGTCGTCGGAGAATTGTTCATCGATGTACCGTGTCGAAAGCACCACTAAGAGACAGAAACCACTGTAATATCGTGATCATTTCCTAGCAGTGTCGAGCCATGGCGTTGCCCTTACCTATACAGGAAATGAGACCGAAAATGCCATGCGACACTATTGCGAAACTTGATAGATATGTCTATAAAATGAGGGGCTTATATTACCAGTCAGTGCACGGCATGTTCGGTGATTTTATATAGCAGGTGCGACGGATGACAAGGATACAAGCGGCGGGCTGATATACACCGAAGGCTTGATCTCGAAACGTCCGTCCACGGAAAAACGCTAACACTGTACCCCAGACTATACCCTTGTCATCAGTGTCATATTGTATAAAATGGATGTCCAGACTCACGAAGTCCAAAAGATTCGCTACGAATCGCACGATCTGTTCGTGCGCAAGGCTGCCAAAATTGTCTGCTTCTTTCTCTGTGCTGATCTCCATTCTTCAAACAGTCTTTCACGATGAAGCTTTCAACTACATTTTCGATCACCACGTTTGCGCTGGGCGCATTTGCCCTTCCCGGAGGACTTGGTACTCGCGCAGTTCCTACAATCTATCTCGCGGGAGACAGTACCATGGCTGCTAGGGGTGCCAATGACGGTGTAACAGATGGTATTTGCATTTGACCTGAACTCTCTTATTCTAAGCTGACGCTTGCAACTGTAGGCTGGGGCCCATATTTCTCTAAGTATGTCACTGCGACGGTAGTGAATAAGGCAATCGGAGGTCGCTCTGCTCGTAGCTACAGCAACGAAGGTCGGTTCACGGAGATCAGCAACCTTGTTAAGTCTGGAGATATTGTTGTTATCGAGTTTGGTCATAACGACGGTGGCACGCCCACTTCCGCCACGGACAACGGACGCAGCGACTGTCCAGGTACTGGAGAGGAGACATGCAAGTCAGGAAAGACTGGAGAAACTGTCTACACTTTTGGTCATTATGTCAAGGCCGCAGCCAAGACATACATCGCAAAGGGCGCAAGTGTTGTGATCAGTAGCCAGACACCAAACAATCTCTGGGAAGGTGGCAGCTATACGTCTTCTGGACCGCGCTTCGTGGCATATGCTGCTCAAGCTGGCAAAGAGATCGGAAATGGAGCAAGCTTCGTTGATCACTTCCAAGCTGTCGCCAATATGTACAAGAAGCTCGGCAACACTGCAACCAATGCTTTGTATCCCAAAGACCACACGCACACCAGTCCGACAGGCGCGGATCTTTCTGCTCAGGCATTCGCTCAGGCCATCAAAGTGGCTTTGAATGGAACCACGCCGATTCAGGCATATCTGAAGCCAGGTAATCCTACAGTCTGGTAATCGAAGACCCCTTTAGCTGTCATTTTAAAGCAAAATCCATCTCTTTAGACTATATTCGTCGTGCTCTAGTATCGGTGAATGTATCCCAACACATATAGTGTTTTGACTACAACCACAGTATCGAGAGACATCTCATTTTGAGAAATAGTGTACTAAATCGAAGTGCTTTCCTTGCTATATGTATTCTGCAGAATATACAGATAGCTTGAGGCAACTATCGCAAACTCCAGGATCAAGCACGACTGTGGATCTACTGTTCGTGTTTGTGACTTATTGCATAATTTTGCGCCGGAACATTTGTACAGACGGAATGTAGTTGTCGCGTGTTCTAAGATAATAACAAGAGATCTATGACCCTAGGTTTAGGTACACCACGTGTCCCGTGACCGGCACTTAGTAGCCCGATACTGTATGTGGATAAGGTTAACCTACTCCCAGATTAATAGTGCTTTCTTACAAGTCATGCGCCGCTCACGATCGGCACTGCTTTGTCAGTGAGATACAAGGTTACCGGCTAATCAGCGATTAGTCTTAGTACGTGTCTTTTTCGTGAAACAATCCGCTGCTAGAAATTCCTAATTGTTTCCTCTTTAAGCAAGTAGTTGCGCGATGCGAAGGTGTAGGCCTTGGAAATTAGGACGTTTGTCTTGACGTGTTAGTCTACTTTACTTAGTACGCTATAAAAGATACGATGTGGCACTGTACTAGGGAAAAAATTACTTCATTATTCAGAGACGTAAATCATAAGCCTTGATAGATGATTCAATCAGTACTACCTAAGTATAATAGGTAGCGCGGCTCTATTGAAATAACACTTACGTCTACACGTATGTTACACATAACTGTAAAGAAACCTAGATATTTTAATATTTAGTTTTACATAGTTATCCTGTAAGTAAAGTTACTTAGAATATTAAAGTATTGTATATAGACTTACCTTAAAAAGCTAATAGGCTTAATAAAGCTTGATTAATAGAGTATTTAGGCCCGTTTTCTAGGCATGACTACAGAAAAGAACTCCTAGGGTATCCAAAATATCTAAGACCAAAGAACATTAGCTGTTTTACGAACGACAAGTCCGTTGCCTAGCACTCTGGCAAAAAGATCTAAGGCCATGATTTCGCAGCGTAGGAGATGTCTACGTTCGTCTTGTACGCATGGGTGAAATTATGAATCGTGCTGTTGTCACTCCAAAGACTGCTTGTCCTGTGTAGGCGACCATCTCGGCTGAAACAAGGTGCGAATCGCTGATTAAGATTGCTGATCACACTGAGAAGAAAGTGGACTTGGTCAATCCATGCGGTGTAGTCATGATGTAGCTACCGCACTAGGTAGCTATTGCACGAGCCCTACTTAAACACTTCGTTTTTTCGCGTCTAACTTGGCCCTATCCGCCCCCCCTTCCCTTCAGGGTCATGCCGAATAAGATGCACAATCACTGTAGCTAGGAGCAAGCGGTAGTAAGAAATCCTGTTAGAAAGGGCATACATGTGACGGATCAGACGTCTTTACAGACTCTTTAATGTATTAACATAACATTCTATCAGCTATATCGTGTCTACGGCTACAAAAGTTCTTGGAACGTTTCTGTCGTTCATGGCCGCCAACAAGACCGACTCAAGCTTAGCCACTGGCAACACCGCAGGGTCCAAGTATTAGAGATGTCTCTGTTTCTGCTATGTCGCTCGGCTTTTTATGCCAGAAGATCAACCCGCTCATAGTCCTCGACACCCTGAAGGAAGGATTTTGGTCGATCTGACTTCGAGGCCATTAGCTAGTGCATGAACATAAGAAATATCTGGTCAATAGGTTTCTCCGCTATTGTGTGAGCGGTACAGGAAGTTGCCGGCGAATACAGATTGGCGAATGTTAGTCCGGAGTTCGCTCACAAGAGCCTTTCACTTGAGTTCCGCAATATACATTAGAGAATGCACCACGTTTTGCAATCTTCTTCACCGTTTACGACTTCAGAGAACTCCGTGTGGCCGGTACAAGAATATATGTGCAGTGAGGGGACGCTTACAAGTATATTGATTGTCTCAAAAATCCTTAAAGCAGCTGGGTTGCCACGATCATTTTGAGCTCCACAGGACAGTGCGAGGGCACTAGATTGGCAGACTGCAGTTTGGCTGAGTATCATAGAACCCCAACCACACCAAGAAGCGATACTTCAACATCTTTCTCTACTCAGACAAAGACAGTAGAAATCGCGCTTCGATTGGTGCCACTATTATCTGCCACGTGTCAGACGACTATGACCTGGTAAAGAGTCATTCTAACCCATACTTGTGGTGTCTACCTCCATAAACAGTGTAGTCGACGTCTTATGGTGGTTCAAAAACACCGAGATCGGGTAGTGAGCCAGTGTTTCTACGAAGCACATATTGCGGGCTTTGAAAATAGCTAAAGCGATCCTCGGTGTGAATTGCACTTGCCTTCACGTATCACGTATTCATTCATATGCCCATGGATGGGTAGAAACAGCGCAGCATGAGAGCCAGAGATCTTGGGAAGCACTGCTTGAAGCAATGGACCTAGTCCATTGCTTAGTGGTTGTATTTCATGGAAGAGACCATAAACGTATTGTATCCTGTTACCAACACAACTGTTGTCACTCTTCCATATTCAATAAGGAATAGAACTGCTTGCATGTTATTGCTAGAAGACACTTGGAGGCCATTGAGAAGTTCACGTCCTTTACTTGAAAATGACAGACTACAATGATCGAGGAGCAGTATAACACAATTTAGGCGTATCAGACATTAAAATTTCAACGTAGAAGGCTGGAACATCTGATTGCAAGTAAAATGCAAGACTGCTGCTCTGACCCTATATTAATACTTTCTCGGCAGCATTTTGAAAAGAATTCAGACGAATGCTCATAATAACATTCATTTGTGAATTTCGAGTTTCACGCTTGAGAGTAAAGTGATTGGATCGACGCGGGAAGGTAGTTTGCCAGGCAGGTCCTTGCTTTACAATTCTAATCTCGCCTAATTTTACTCCATCGTGTCGACGCCCAGCTGACCGGATTCCACCGTTTATTAAGTTTTATCACGAAAACTCTAAGCATGGTGACAGCAATGCCTGGTGGGGCACATCACCATGCGGATGACTTGGAACCACATGTATATCTAAAGAATGCATGATGCACGCAAACGGTCAGCCAGTTCCCACGAAGGACTCAGGGTGGGATGGAGCAGGTGGAAATTCGGGTGGCTCTTTCTTGCCCCACAAACTTGGCTCAGCTGTTCGGAAAAACCCCAGAACGCTTGGGGAGCGAGTCAGTGTCTTTCTAACGATCCCCGATTGATTGTGCGGCCCTGTTTTTTGATGCACGTTATTTCGGAGGAATTAGTTCACCCTGCAGGGTATGTCTGTGAATTCTATCAGTGCACGGATTTCAACAACAGGTTTTATTCTCTAGGTAATACTATCTAGCAAGTACAAGTCTTCTATCATTTGGGTTCCACAAGAAGTGTTCCAGGATCAAAAGTTCCCCAGAATCTGTGGAGTGGAGAGCCGCCACAGCCGTGACACTAACCCTTTAGGGACCGTATCTCTGTGTCCCCACCCAACTGCACAAAAGCAAGTTCAAGGGTGCCAAGGGAGGATCCTTATAAGTCTCCGTAAAAGCGATTCGAGGTGAGGTCTGTACCCTGCCCTCAATCGTACCAGAGTGAGAATCTCGAAGCGTAACTCGTCATTATGGCGTCCCAGCCAGTTGTCCACGATGTTAGAGCTGACTCCAACATCGAAAAGAGCGAAACGGAGATGACAGAACACAAGGAGCTCGCATTTAGCTCTCACGACCCTGCGTACAATGATGCAGAATTAGAGCCCGAGATTCATTGGCGGACCTATGTTGCCCTCCTTGCCATGGTTCTCATCAATTATGTTGCTGTCATATCTCTCCAGGCACCTCCAGCGGTAGTAAGTTTAAACAGATTCCAGATCACTGATACCAAGCTGATGAATCGATAACTAGTTGAACTTTATTGGGAACTCCCTGAACGCATCCGACTCGCAGACCTGGATCCCCAATGCCCCCAATCTGATCTGTGGTGCCATAGGACCAATTCTTTCATCCGCGTCAGATATATTTCAGGCTCGAAAAAACATTATTCTCGCTGGCTGTGCAATGGGCATCATCGGCTGCGCTATCGTTCCCGGTTCATCCAGTATCGGTAGAGTGATTGCCGGCCAGACCATCAAGGGGTTCGGTTACGCTACGACGCCACTGTTGTATGCTATCCCAAGCGAGATCCTACCGAACAAGTGGAGACCAAGTAAGTTATGTGTCTTGGCCCCAGATCGGACATCAGTCTGACGCTTTTGAATAGTTGCCCAAGCTATCATCAACGTAGCTGCGGCATGCGCCTCCATATCTGGACCCCTTGCCATAGGCGCCTTGGTCAAGTCTGACCCAGTGCGAGGGTGGCGTACATTCTGGGTAAGGAACAAGAACAACCAAACGAAATCAGGATACTTTGGCGCTGATATCGCATGATTTAGTGGATTGAAATGGGCATGTGGGCAGCCAGTCTTATTAGCATCTACTTCGGCTACAACCCGCTCAAACGGAAGACGCAGTACGACTCATTGACGTGGGTCCAGAAATTGAGGAAACTCGACATTCCAGGAAGTTTTCTATTGACTGGTAGCGTTACACTTATTCTTGTCGGGCTCGGTCTGGGCGGTGGTCAATTCAGCTGGGGTAGTGCTACAGTCATTGCTACCATAGTCGTTGGCGGGGTGCTCGCTATCGCGTTCGGCATGTACGAATGGAAGGGAACAAGAGCCGGAATTCTTCATCACGACCTCTTCAAACCCGGAAAGGCCAATGGTCGTACTTTTTCTATTTGCACGGGTTTGTTTGCCATAGAGGCTATCTTGATCATAACCTTCACCATCTTTTATCCCATCATGTAAGTCATGCACCAGCATCTCTGGGTCAACCAACCAGTATATGCTAATCATTTCTCAGAACCCAAGCAATGTACGAGTCTGACCCCTTCCTGATCGTCGCACGAGGTATGCCATATTGGGTCGCCACGACATTATGCACACCAATTTGGGCGTATGCGTCCTCCCGGTACCAAGATATTCGATGGCCCATGTTTGGCGGCTTCACCATTTGGACTGCAGGTGTTATTGGTTTCGCGACTCTACAACCTGACACAGACTTCAGCGCCATGGCATTTGCGGCTCTATCGGGAGTAGGCTTTGCGGCGCCTTTGGTCATGATTATTGCTGGCGTGCAACTATCTGTGCCGCACGACCTAATCGCCACTGGGACTTCTGCTGCGACATCTGCTCGAGCACTTGCCAATGCGATCACGACCTCTGTATATACCGCAATCTACAGAGCACTCTTGACTTCGGCTATGCCGTCTCGGATTCCGTCGGCAGTCACTGCCGCCGGACTTCCAGTGTCCTCTGTACCAGATCTCATCCAGGCACTGGCTGCTAACGATGCTTCCGCCGTGATGGCTGTGGCTGGAGTGACGCCTAGCATCGCTGCCATCGGTACATCAATTTACAAACAAGCGGTCGCAGACTCTGCCCGCATTGTCTTCATCATCACTGCCGTGATCGGTGCGCTTGGCACGGCCTGTGTCTTGCTCATTGACAACATGAAAGAGCGGATGAATTATCAAACCGATGCGCCAGTGGAGGAGCTACATGCGAAAGGTATCAAAGGATGAAGCAGAAAGCTGGACGATGACCTGGATCCAATCGTACTTACGTCATCTTATGGGTAGTTCAATGGTCGATGTCCATGTAGCTCGAGAAAAGTTCACATTGTATTCGATGCGTTAGCTCAAAATCACTCGTGATGCAGCAAGTCGATGATCCATGTTCTGTTCACGGGATGTAACCTCGTCCAATTGCTGATACATATAGGGTTAAAGCCATTAAGTGTGCAAAGAAGTATTCTCTGATTCATTAGGTACGTAATCTATGATCGGAGAACAAGTCCTCATCACAGGCCCACCAACTCTCTTTCAAAAGACACCATTGCCATTCGCTGGGATTTCCGATATTACGTCCCAATGCTCAAGAAACTGTCCATCGCGATAGCGGTACATGTCAAATACATGCTGTCCACTGTCGCTCTCCCACCGCCTTCCATGCACTTGACAGATAACATATTCGCCGTCTACCAAGATTCTCTTTGGATCAATCTTGAAATGTGGTTCACCTGCCCCTTTCCAATGCTCTGACGCGACTGATCTCATGCCCTGGGCGATTTCGATGATGGAATTTTGGCCGTCGGAGGTCGCCATAGAGCTGTGTTGCTTGTAGTTCGGATGAACTAGTGCACGGGTTCTGTCCTCATCGTAGTACTTGAAACCAACAAGATATAGCTCGATGGCCTTTTTCACAATGATATCTTGGTCGGACGTATGTCGCGGCTGGTCGTGCAGGCTCTGAAACACCTGTTCGATCTCCGCTTGGAGAGTGTCGTTATCCACAGCAACCATGGTGCGAATTGCCTGGCTTTTTGAAATGCTTTGTTTACGTAGCACCCGATTTGGCGTGAACTTCGAATAGGGGAAGCTTTTCTTCGAAGCACTACATGATACTTAATCATCAGCCGGTGGTGTGCGAGCGTCCCGATCGCTGATGCTCTTGGCCTCCCCAGACCCCACCTCCAGGCTCCCACACATCGCGTGGGTGGGGTGGGTTCAGGTGCCCACCCAGCACCCGTACTTGACGCTAAGGATGGACATCGCAAATGAGATTATAGAGTTTGCGTGATTCCGTGGATCCCGGAAAGCGCTTCCTTGTAAGGCGGGGCATGTTTTGGTTCGTAACAGGCCTAGTGTTTCGAGAGTGATAACTGGGGATCACGGTAGCGTGTTCTTGTCCATGGTTGTCTCCGCCTCCCGAATCTTGACCCCAGGACTTCGGCTCCACAGATGGGCCTTTCGATTGCGGGAAGGGGTCTCGTGCAGTCGTACCTGCGCAAAATTGAAGGTCGCTAGCGTTGTTTCTTGGTGGATTGCAAAATTGATCAATGGAATCGGAGCCCCATGATCGATCAAGTAGGCTGGGCGAGGTAACAACCAGCCAGCACAAGTATCCACCCCACTGAGAGGGGGCATGTGCTACTTATACCAGCGCACCCGCATGCCGCTTATTATACCTATAATTGCAATTAGTGCAAGTGCATCACTAGTCCGTCAAGAACTCGTACCAATTTGGATATTCTTTTACCTTCCTCCTTTCAATATGTCAAAACCAGTGCGCAATGTGATTTTGATTGGTGTAAGTGTTTCTTCGTGCAGAAAACATGAATTTGTGCATTAAATGCTTTCAGGCTAGCGGCAACATGGGAGTGCATGTTTTGAAGCAATTGCTGGCTCATCCGCATCACCCAGGAGTGAGTGTACTGACTCGAGAGGAGTCCACTGCGGAATTCCCAAAGCCAGTGAAAGTCTTCAAGACGGACTATAGTCCAGCCTCTCTCGAGCAGGCTTTTAAGAATCAGGACGTTGTGTTATCTTTCCTCAATTATGATGTGCCATTCCATCGACTCGAGCTCATCATCGATGCGGCCATCAAGGCAGGCGTTGATCGTTTTGTCCCATCAGATTATGGAATCAGGACATACCACGAGCGGTATGATGTAGGTGTAGCTACATACAAGCGGCAGATTGTAGAACATCTAGAAGCAAAGGCAGGCTCGATCAGCTGGACTTCCTTTATCTGCAATCCTTGGATTGAATACGTATGTTCCACATCCTACTAGACAGAATCCCCCAATGACTTACTTTTGACAAGTGCCTACTTGACGGGCTTCTTGGTTTCGATCTAGAGAAGCAGGAAGCCAATATCGTTAACAAGGGAGACAGTCCGTTCTCCGGAAGCAATCGAGCCTACGTGGCGCAGGCTGTTTGCAACCTTCTTACGGATCAATCGGCATATCACGACTCAAAGAACCAATACGTTCATATTGCAGGTCACACTCTCACGCAAAATGGAATCTTATCCATCTTGAAGAAGTTGTCTGGGAAGCCGTGGAAAGCGGAATATGTTGAAGCAGATGATATGATTGCCGAAGGTCGTAAGCTGATTGCTGTCGGAAATCCTTGGGGTATGGCCTTGGTTGTGCGTGCCGTGACCTGTGGCTACATAGAAGACGGCGTCTGTGTGGGAGATCTCCGATCGCAGAATCCCTGGGATGAGCGATTGGGCCTCAAGCTCAACGATCTGGAAGACGATCTACGGGCTACTCTTGAGGGACAATTCCCAATTATCCATTTGCCACCAGTCATTATTCCTTAATTCAAGAAGAAATGTAGTGGCGCGTACATAGAGAATGATAGAGTTTCGAGACTTGCTCAGTCAGTCTGTCCGTGAATTTTTGATACTTGCTCTGTGATATTTCTGCAAGGCGCGTCGTCAGAAAAAGCCGACTGACTGCCGAGACTATGTGAGTAAACGGGTGGGTATCTTGATAGAGCTGGTGGGTAGCCGCACTGTCCCTCATTTGAGATGATAGTCGATGGCTCCGTACATGTCTATAATAGAAGCGGACTCCAGACGCAAATTCCCCGTACTGTCATCCCCATTGCTCCAGACTTTACTGAGGAATCCAGTCCTACCAATCACTCTTCGTCGCAATCATGTCTTCTATTGGCGTGAAACTCACACCCGATTCGAAAGACTATGAAGATGTACGAACCCGGTTCTTCAATAAGCGCGTGCCAGCCGACAAACCCGCTGCAATTTACCAGCCCACCACCACAGCTGAAGTAGCCGCAATTCTGAAAGATGCAAGCACTGCGAACCACAAGGTTGGAGTGCGATCTGGCGGGCATCTCTTCGTCTGCGCCTCGCTCGTGGAAGGGGGTTTGCTCATAGACACTAGCAAACTCAACAGAAGCATTGACTACGACTCAGCTACTAAGGTTGTGGCTTTCAGTCCCAGCCACAGAGTACATGAGCTTACAGCCGAGCTTGGGGCCTTGAAACGCTTCTTCCCGTGGGGTCATAGTCCCGATGTCGCCACTGGAGGCTTTCTGCTCGCCGGTGGACAAGGACTATTTGCGCGAGGGTGGGGGTATACGAGCGGTTCATGGATCACGCAGCTCGAGGTCGTCACAGCAAAAGGCGAGATCGTGTTGTGCAACAAAAAGGAAAACGCAGACCTTTTCTGGGCCGCACCAGGCAGTGGAAGGGGTTACTTCGGGGTGATCACGCGGATTTGGGCCAAAACCATACCATCACGAAGAACTTTCGACACCACCATCATTGTCGACTCGACAGACATTTTCAAGCCTTTGCTCAAGTGGATTCTGGAAACATCTGACAAAACCCCAAAATATGGGGTAGACTTGTTTTTCCTGACATTCCGGTCTGACATGGATCAGCCAGGTGATGGCGATGTGTCGGACGAGAAGCGCATCATGTTCGTGATAAACTCGACGATTTGGGCGGACTCGTTGGAAGAAGCCAAGGTGCTCGCAAGTCCATGGGATGCACTACCCGAAGAGTTTGCGAAGTTCCAGGTCCAGCGCATCCCGATACAGGAACGGTCCTGGAAAGAAATATGGGCGGCGCAGGAGAGGTTCCAGCCAAGCGGCAACGGGGAGCGCTGGAATGTGGACAGCATTATGGCAGACCCCAACGTGTCTAATGACGAATTGATTGATGCCATCACTCCAGCTCTGTATGAGTTGCCGACAAGGCTGTCAACTGGGACTGTCTGTCCGATGGACTACTATCCGGACGAAGCCGACCAGGCCCTTAGTCTGCCGCAAAAGTGCTACGTGTCCGCAATGAATTGCTGGAGAGACCCGAAGAATGACGCGAGCAACGACGCATGGATTCAGCGCGTCTTTGCGAAGGCAGAAAGCGCAGGCTGCGGGATATATGTGGCAGATGTAGTTGAGAATGGGCGCACCGCACCAGTCATGACACCCACGGCGCTGGAGAAATGGCTGAAGATCCGAGCGCACTGGGATCCGGAAGAGAGATTTATTGGCCATCGGGCTTTCACGAGGTCGGGCGTGGACGGGCGCACTTAAATAAAGAACTAGTGGAGAGTACCAAGAGCTTTCCCCGCATGACCAACTCCCAGCTGCATCCTCACTTCTTGACCGTGCCCATTTCTAATCATGTCGTGCCTCGCTCCTCGTTCATTCTAACAATCACCAGTCATGTCGACTTGCTGACAGCAGTACCACGTCTCTCTCATGCCGGCTTCGTTCTCGTGCCCCCAGTGCCAGGCCATTTTTAGCCGCTCCGCACACCTCCGCCGACATCAGAAGACCCGTGAGTTTTGCTTGCGCCAATGGGACGCGTGTTGTTCCTAACCACAACCCCACGACAGATCGCGCTGAAAAGCCGTATGTTTGTCAATTTTGCTCAGTGGCATCGTCCCGCAAAGACGTTATTGTGCGGCATACACGAAACTTCCATCCGGACGCTGCCCCAGGTGCATGCCGGCAAACCCTTTCAGCAGCAAGGACGGACGACACGCAGCCCCCTTCTGCCTCGTCTAGCCCTTCTAGCGAGAGGTCTCCGGGTTATTTCCAGGCCAGCGAGGCTGCGCGCCAGTCTGTAGATCACACCCTGCGACAAAGCTGCAGTCCAGAGCAATCCCCTGCTGGAGCTCAGGCCGGACTGCGCCCGGCAGACGTGCATCCTGACCAGCTGACGATTGACGTCAGTCGAAGCGGGGTCGTGATAGTAGATCAACCTGAAAGTCGATCTGAGGAAGTAAGACTGCGTCCAGATTCGGAGCAGCGTCCGCCGGTAGACCAAGGCCAACACGACGCGCCACCGTATCAGCAAGAACAGCCTGGAAGTCTTCCTATCATATCTCACGAGATGGAGCAGCCCTCGCTCGGCTATGCTTTCGATGACGATCTTCTCGACTTTCTGACCACTGACTCTACGGGAACAGCTCTAGAACCGCTGCCGGACTTACAGTCTCACTCGCCTAAGGATTTCTTGAGTCACTTCGTCCAGAATATTTCCCCGAATCTGCGGATGGTACATACCGATTTGTTCACCGAGTCTCAAAAATACTCCCCTCCTGTCGACCACGCCGCTCAGATATCATGCCCGAGCGCGGCCGACTCCTCTGATGATCCCTCTTATCAAGGTGCCCTAGCCAACATGGATCTCTACGATCTAGATCACGACAAGTCAACCTTCCGCTTTCCGTCCAAACGCGTAGTCTACCGATTCGTGGATGCTTTCTTTAGGCATATGGCACCACACATGCCCATACTACACCAGCCAACTTTCACCATAGCATCTACCCCGTGTAAGTACCTGCTCTCTAGAGATCTTGATGTTGAGAAAGACTAATATTCTGTAAGCACCCTTACTTCTAGAGATCATGGCATGTGGTGCACTGTATCTGTGCGATCGTGCTACTGCAGTAGAATTACATGCTGAAGTACGGAGGCTTATGTGTAATGTAATCGAAACGCCATGAGTACGTCCCTTGAAACTCGATGCTTACTTTGCGCATAGTTGGAACGCCAGTACGAGACACAAGAAAGTGATGCGAAATTTGAAGTGTGGACCTTACAAACCTATCTGCTCATGAGTCATTTTGGCGCGTACGTGGGAACGATTGCTATGCACCAACGAGCAACAAGCGTGTTTCCACAGACAATCAAGGTACCGGCGCTAGAATTGTTTTCATAAGCAGATCTCATGCTGACTCGATACCTCACAAGTTGGCGCAAGATGCATTTCAATGTCTGAGTCCAAGTCCTGCTTTATCCTACCATGATTGGGTTCATCAAGAGACACTCATCCGGTAAATGAAATTCATGTCCATTTGTGCTTCCACCTCCTTCGTGCTAACACAACCAAGTTGCATTGCGCACACAATTGAACTGGGCGCTGCACTGGCTTCTACAACAAAGGAACAGTGTTTTACCGCGCCATTCCTCGATATGCCTTTCCCACTTCCATCGCGCAACAGTATCTGGAACCAAACCGAAAATGAATGGCAAGGCGTTTTCCAACAACCTGATAGTGGGCAGATCCAAGACTGCATCCTCGCTGGACAGAAACCTGCTTCGACAGTCAGCGATCTGGGTCTCGTAACACTTATATCACTAATTTTGTGGCGAACATGTTCTTTCGAAGCTCTAGCTGGCTCATGCCGTCTGAATATGAGCACCGACTTCGTAAACAGATCCGACAGAGCAGTGCGTGTATTAGATAGCATTGTCAAAGAACGCGTTGAGCAAAACAGTGTTAGCAAGACACTACTCGACCCCCTACTAACCATAGCAAGGGCGTTGCTGAACTCTGTGTTCTACCATCTGTACGCAAGTGAGACATTGTCGGAAATGAAGAGACTACTGGATTTTCCTCGCAAGCGACGAGCTTCGGAATCAAGGACGCGAATGGCTGAATTAGACTATTCATCTCACCTGAGTATGGCTTTGTTTCGCGCTGCAGAAGCGCTGCAGTATGATTGCCAGATGGGAGTTCACTACGTGCAAAGAATGGCACCTCATCAGTTTGGTCCCGTGATAGCGACCGCTTGCTACGAAGGAGGTGCGTGCTACTTCGAAATTGTCCACTATTCTCATTTGCTCTGAACTCCAACGCAGTATACTGACTCAGTCACATAGGTTTGCTTCTGAGTTGGTATCTTAAAAATAGGTCAATGCTTTTTCCGAACCCCGATACTACAGCAACGCTGGATCAAGTCATCCATGAGCTCTCTGTCGACCTGGCGACCTTGCGCGAAACAAGCAACGACGGGTTGCTAGTCTTTCCTCTCGTAGTCACAGCAGAACTGCTATCGGATCGTTCTGTCTGGCAGTGTATGAGTTTGTCCGTCTCTGATATGTATCTGACTGACGTATCATTATAGTTCCAAGCGCTGTGTCCGAGAAGTTGAAGGTCTTGACGCGCCACCCAAATAGCGTACCGTTTCAGACAGTATTTCCGGTCTGAAAGTAGGATACGCTTGGAACTGAACGATAACTGAGTCATTGACACGCGTCAACCATGCCTTGCGATTTTTCATAAAAAACCAGGGGGGCGGGGGGCGAAAGGGTGTTCTGACTGATGGAGACGCGTACTCAGGAGGACTGGAGCCCCGAGATGAGCGAGTTCCCTGTATATCAAGATATATAAGGTTAATGAGGATTGAACTTGGTATCCACTTGGGTGGGTAACTAGGTCAAGGTGGGTAACTCCGCAATCCTTGAAAAGGGCTACGTTCATTATGTCAAACTAGATGAGTACATAGTGGGAATTTCACTCCAACGTCGCCCTTATTGACTCAGGACTATCTTGCCAGAAAGTATCATGGCCGACCAAACATCCACCACAAATCGCGCGCTCTGGCTGGATTCCTTCTCATCGCCTCTGAAGTCGGTGGTGCTACCTGTCCCAGAAGCTACAGCGGGATCAGTGGTCATCAAAGTCCTCAGTACTGTGATCGTACCATACACTGAGGATATTCACAGTGGTCATCTACCAATTTTCAATCTTTCACTACCTCTGGTTCCGCATCCGAGTCATATAGGCCTTGTGCATGCTGTTGGACCCGATTCCGTCTCGCTCCGACCAGGAGACCTGGTTTATTTCTCAGCGTTCATAACAGCCCGAGATGATGAAGATCTCTTCATCATTCAAGGACATCACGGTGGTGAAGACCCAGACTCAAAAAGGCTTATGGAAGGCGAATGGAGAGATGGGTCCCTGCAACAGTTCCAGAAGATCCCACTCGAAAATGCGTTTGTGCTGAACACGGAACGCCTACGCGGCCTTTTGGGCTACACGCCTGCAGACCTTCATGAAATTTCGTTCTACGCCATGGGTGTAGGCGCCATATCCGAAGCTGCACACGTTCGTGCCAGCGAAACGGTGCTTATTGGTCCCGCTACTGGGACTTTTGGAGGTGTATCGAGTGAGGTGGCGCTCGCTCTGGGTGCTAATGTCATCGCCATCGGCCGCAGCAAAAGCAAGCTCGAGCAACTACGCAAACAGCTTGGGAACCATGAACGACTTCAAACTATCGTTATGACAGGTGATATTGAAGCCGACACAGCAGCGATACGCGCTGCTACGCCCCGAGGTCGAGGCGTGGACGTTTACAACGATTGGGCGAGTGGTGGGTTGGAGGGAAGCCCATTTTTTGCTGCCGCAATTCGTGCAGTAAAGCGCAGAGGCAGAGTGGTCTTGAGCGGTGGTCCCTCTGGTACAATTGATGTACCGTATTCATGGGTCATGCACCAGGATATTTCCATTACTGGCAAATTAGGTGTCAACCGAGACGGTATCAAATTGACGATTTCAATGGTCGAGTCGGGTATATTGCTTTTGGGGAAACGAGGTGGTGCAACACATAGTCTGTATAGTCTTGATGATCACGAGGCAGCAATTCGCGCGGCGAAAGAGTCGGGCGGTTTCAAGGTCTACCACGACATTATGCCAAACCCATGGTAGGAACAATATAATCTGCAACTCAGCTTTAGCTTGAGCGCAAGATCACCCTTGCGCGAATATTCGAAATATTATGCAGAGGAATCTGTGAACTTTTTGAGTTGGTGCTAAGCATCTAAGGATTAGACTGGGTGGGTTCGGACTTCAGGCAAACATCGCGCCACCTGGGTACCGGTACCTTGCTCAGCAGTTCACTCTCTTATCTAGCGCGACTGAGCTACATCTATCACAGTAAAGCCACCACAAATAACTGCAATTTTATTGAAGCCTCGAATTTGCAGACACTTGTTCGTATCAGTCAACATAATAAACATAATGTCCTGTCCAGATTGTTTCCGGGGGCAAGATCATGTCGGACCCACCACTGGATCTGAGGCCGTTATGCATGGACTGAATGTGTACATCACGGATCCACCCGAATCATCAGACAAAAAATCTGAGAACGTCATTGTCGTTTTCTCTGATGCATTTGGTTGGGGCACGACCAACTTACGGCGGCTAGCTGATTCATACGCAAGTCGAACTGGCTGCCGTGTCTTCTTGCCAGACTTCATGTATGGTGTGTGCGCATATCAAATAATCCATAGATCTCAGCTTTGAGTATTAAGTCATCTGCAGGTACTGCACTTCCTGCTTGGATCAAATCCCACATCGACCGGATTAGCGGTGAAAGTTCAGGCATCTGGGACCACATGATGAAACCGTATGTTTGAAGTCGTCATGATTCGTTGTGACATCTCCAAGATGCACATGTTGATTCACGCTGATCGACGCTTAGTATACTAATGGTACAAGCTGCGTTCTATGTAATTCCTTTCTTCCTCCGCAATTCCCCACATAAAAGGTACAGCCTCGTGGTGGACTTTATTTCTAAATTACGCGCTCAATTGCCACAAGGCGCAAAAATTGGAGTATCTGGGTTTTGCTGGGGTGGATATGTGGCGACGCACTTGGCAAGAGGCGATAACATCTCTGACAGAGATCTGCCGCTCATCGATGCCGCGTTCACGGCGCATCCAAGCGAGGTCAAAGTCGACGACTTTTCAGGCATCAAAGTCCCTTACAGCATGATTGTTGGGGATGTTGACTTCGCGTTGAAACTCGAGGACGTCAAGAAGGTGGCGGACATTCTAGCAGCAGAAAGAGCCGTCCCGAGTGAGGTCGTGGTGGTGCCAGGTGCTCGACACGGCTTCGCCGTACGTGGCAATCCTAAGGATCAGATTGAGTTGGATATGGCCTATCAGGCGGAAGATCAACTGGTCAAGTGGTTTAGCGTCCATTTGCAATAATTCTCTGTCGCCGTCTCCAACCTCGGAGCGCAGTAAGCAGTAATAAAGGTCGGATAAAGTACTAGCGAAAACCACGGCACTTAAAACACAATCATGCATGATCGTCAAATGAGGCCGAATTCACTGTTGCAAAATTACTTCTATAATCCAAGAGGGTTTACGTGATAGACTAAAGTGAAAGTCGTAATAAACCTTTCAGGATTATACTTTTGAATTGTACATCAACCAAACCACTCCATGCAGCTGGTGAAGAACTAGAGGAGGTTTACAATCTGCAAAATCGAATAATTTTGAACTGGACTTCTACTGAAATGATCTCGAGGGACTTGTGGTATCACGGCGAAGCTGTTCAACGGTTACGAGTTATTACGAAGTCGCTCAAAGTACAGACATGAATCGATCACTGCAACCAACAGAGAAGCTATATCACGCTGCCACGGAAGATATCAATACATGTTTCTCACCAATTTTCTGACTAGCCAAGCTATACTGGATATCTATTCTGCTTCATGTGCTTTAGAGGCACCATTGGTTGGGGTTCTGAGACTCCGTAGTGGCCAAATCCCTTGCTTGCCCGGAGCGAGTATGCCCTTGGGATCAATTGCGTGCTGTGAAATAGTCTTAGTCTGGGGAAAGGGTCAAGCGAAGAAGCGCGACCTACTTTCAAAGTCTGAATGAAACGACGATATATATGGTCATTGTGATTGTACAAATCTTGAACAGCATCTGGAAGTGTTTTAGCACACAGTTCAGTGTGATGGCAACGTCGCACTTACCCATATGCAGGACATGTGATCTGTAGTTAGCGAAACCGGCTGCTTTTGCTGCAGCAAGGAGTGAGTCAACGACTCTACAGCCCCGCTCGCGGTGAGTAGCTTGTGTTTTGTCGAAAACATATTCCTGCACAAAAAGAATGTGATGAGGAAAGACGTGGCAGCCGATGAACGGGTCAACGCCCTCATCCTCCATTATTTTCTTCGCTTGCGCAAACCATTGCACTACGGTTTTACCATCGGCCGGCAAGATCAAAGTTGTGTCAATGTGACCACCAGCACCCGTGCCATCGGCAGGAAGGTTGTAATCCGCCAGTTTCACCGGAACCATTGACGGCACACCTGCGCTGAGGGTGCCGATGGCCAAGGCATCGACGGGTCCACCGTCTGAGCCTTCAAAGAAAGTTGTTTCGAGCGCTATTTCCGGGGCGTGGCTGGCAAACACGGCCCGAACTCTTGCGAGCCGAGCATTGATCATTTCTGGTGTACCATAAAGGTCAAATATAGCCCTCCAGTAGCCAGTCTGGTACTTGTCCTTCAGTTTGAGTATGGTTTCCGGCAGTAACGGACCTTCTTCTTTCTGATGCACATGTTTTGGCACGTCGTGCGAGGCGAAATGATTGATGTTCGTGATCATGCCATGGTTCTGTAGAATTCCCTCTAGCCAAAGTTGCTGCATTGAGTCGATGATAGGACCCAGATCTTCGACTCGGGGTCCATGCAACTTAATGTTCATGAACGCTGGTGGAGCGGGATCTACACCGACAGCCAGCTTTGTGACAATGCCAAGATTTGTCTGTAGGAATAGGCCATCGATTTGGGGTCCGAAATTGTTGTTGCATGTGTGTGCGCTTGGCGAATCGTTTACTGCCCACTGCCCAGTGCGCAATATTTCGCCAGAAGGAAGTACAGCCTCGAGGCTACGGATATTGCGCTGGCGGTCTCCTGATATGGTGTACCCATGTCCACGGTCGACTGTCTAAGAAGTCAAATTTGTCAGCACGTCTGTATTTCAGTGTTCCAACGAAGGATGCCGTACGTTGCCAAGTACACTGCCCCATCCGAGCGCAGGTACACCGACCCATAACGGGATCTTTCGGGTCTTGAGATACTCATATAGCTCGAAGAATGTCACTCCAGGTTCTACAAGTACATAGGCAAACTTTTCGTTGACCTCGAGGATGCGCTTCATACGATGCAGCGAAACCACGATCGAGCCGGACTGCCTGGGCGCTGGTCCACCGTAGCCAAAATTCTTGCCCTGTGAGAATACCCATATCGGAATGCCGTGTTCATTTGCAATCTGTAAAATGCTCTGTATCTGTTCGACGGATATTGGACTGTTGTCGTTGTGGGTTAGCGCGAGTATCAGAGGGCGCTTTGGGAATACGAAGGATGCTTACCACACGGCTGCCGAGGGCTGATTCTCCCCAATCTGCAGCGGATACGGGTCGCGGAAGTCGCGCAACCCTTCATCCACGGCCACATTTTCCTCGCCTACAACACTTCGCAACTTAACAAGGACCCCCTCAAACGTGTCTACATCTAGTCCTGGGGGAAGAATTCTGTCTTGCTTGTTTCTTGGAACAGTCTGGAAGGCATGATTGTGATGCCCTTGCAGTGTGGGATCGGCGTAAAACTGGACCATGATGCGTTGGTGGGATTTCGGAAGGCTCTCAGTACAATTCGAAAAGCTATTATTACATGGCCGGATTCTGTGTTGTATTTGCTGGGCAATTCGCATGCCCCACCAGTCTTGAGAGTGTTCGTCGCCACATCGTGTGATATCGACCCCACCCGCTGAGCGCCACCAGGAAACGACGGCGTTCTACAACTCACTCACGCGTCTGGAAAAAAACTATACTGCCGAACGTAGCCTACATAATAGTTACCTGACTTCCATGACTATACTTAACATCGAGCTACAAGTCTTTTTTACATTCCGTTCATCCCGGGCTTGCCACTTGTACCACCAACTCATTCATCATGGTGCACATCACTCCCAGCACTTTGTTCCCCAAGAACTACCAGATGAGTGCCTGGAACTACGATCATACACGCTTTGAATCCGAAGTATATGAGCTCGAGGTCCTGGGTCAGGTGCCAGCCGACCTCTACGGAGCATTCTATCGTGTGCAGCCAGATCATGCTTTTCCACCTATGTTCGGCGAAGACGAGATCCCGCTGAATGGCGACGGCAATATCTGTGTATTCAATTTCCAGAACGGGCACGTCGATTTCAAAAACCGCTACGTACGGACTCCAAAGTTTGAGGCTGAACGCGCTGCGCGTCGAGCTCTTTTTGGCCGTTATCGCAACAAGTACACAGACGACCCTCGCGTCCGTGACGTCCTGACGCGCACCACCGCCAACACTCATGTAATCTACCACGCCAACAAAATTATGGCGCTCAAAGAGGATGCCCCACCTTTCGAGATCGATTCTGTCACATTGGAGACAATTGGCATGGTCGATTACAATGGAACCTTCAAATGCCCCACGCATACTGCCCACCCCAAGGCGGACTCCATTACAGGCGAACTGGTCGGCTTTGGTTACGAGGCCAAGGGCGATGCTTCGCCAGACATTTGCTCTTTCACCGTGGACAAGTCCGGTCGTCTTACAGAGGAGCTCTGGTTCAAGGCGCCCTGGGCTTGTATGATCCATGACTTCTGGGTCACTGACAATTTCGTCATATTTCCCATCAATGGTCTGAAGGCGAGTCTTGAACTGATGCAAAAGGGCGGCGAGCACTTCTTCTGGGACGAAAATCTTGATTACCAGCTTCTGGGTGTAGCGCCCCGCCGGGGTGCAAAGCCCGAGGATGTGAAGTGGTTTAAGACCCCCAAAGGTTGCTATTCGCACACCATCAATAGTTACGAGGAAGATGGAAACTTGGTATTGGATGCCAATGTGTGGACCGATTGCGTGTTCAATTTCTTCCCGAACAGCAAGGGTAAAAAATTCCACTACGACCCGAGGAACGTTCGGGCTCCTGTGCTGCGATACCGCTTTGATCCAAGAGGAAGTACTGAGGCAATGATTCATCCAGAACGCGTGATTGTCGACGGTGTCAATGAGTTTGGACGCATCGACGACCGCTTGCTCGGAAAGAAATATAATCGCTACTGGATTTTGGCCATTGATCCCTCCAGGCCAGTATACAAGAATGGTACCGTTGTAGCACAGGCCGGTTTCAATACCCTCGTCTGCCATAACTTTGAGACTGGTCAGAATCAATCGTATTATCATGGGGATGACGTCACGTTCCAAGAGCCCTGCTTTGTGCCGCGCTCTGAGAACGCAGCTCCGGAGGACGGGTACATTGTCGTGCTTGCCGATCTCTACAGCGAAAGCCGTAGCCACCTTCTTCTTTTTGATGCGCAGGATATTGAGAAGGGACCATTAGCTGAGATAAAGCTCCCGGTGAAGCTGTTGGACGGCCTGCATGGCAGTTGGGTTGATGGCAAGGATATAAAGTTGGCTACCAAAGCCGAGCACTGACCTGCCTGAAAGTTAGACCTCTACATCCATTCATGCTTCTGTAGTTTTCATAGAGAATGAAGATAAGTCCCTGTTAACCCAGTAATCATATCCCGTAGGGCGTATTCAATGCGTGACCTATATCCGCCTTCCTTTGTTAATGCTTTGGTACGTTTCGGCTTCAAGATCATGGCTACAGTAATTCTCCTAAGTTACTTACACTAGCAGGCGTCTGAGCCTTACTAATCCTGGCGAGTCAACATTATTCGAGCATTAGAAGACCTATATGAATGCAGTCTATACATTAAACTCGGATGCGTTACTTATAGGATGTTGGGGTAAAATAAAGATCATCAGGTGAGTGTGGAGACTGTAATTCCTGGACACAGCTGTAGCTATAGTGTTTTCATCCAAGAGCTGTGCTGTGAAGCAATGACATCGTACACAAAATTTAAGTCAGTCGATGGGTTCAAATTTTAATCCTCTCGATAGATCAAGAGTGATGCTAAACCACAACAGCGCCGACCTATACTAAAGTCCGAGCTACCAGTACAAACAAGCGAACGGCGCTCGCAGAGCAATTCTGATGGAAGCATAATCATTGAGACTTATAAAGCAGCCGAAGCACATTCTTTTCTGATCAATTCTGCGTGTGCCGAGCTTCTGACAACAACTTTAACCTCGTATGGTTTATCTAGTCCTATGCTGAACGGCTTGCCGACAGGAATGGGCTTGCCTGGGACGGTCTGGAAATCGAAACAGTAAACGATGCGTGCGATACCCAGAAAGAGGCTATTGCTGGCCACATGCCAACCAGGACACACTCGTCGACCTGTGTTGCAAAGTATTATTAACAAACTCAATCAATTACTCCGGGCCAGTTAACTTACCTGTACCGAATCCCAAATGGCCTTTGATTGGCTTGTCAATGTCTTCAGTAAGAAATCGATCCGGCCAAAACCTTTCAGGCTCTGCATATTCATTGGGGTCATTGTGAATACCCCAGTGATTCCAGGAGAACGTTGTTCCAGCGGGGAAATGATAGCCCTCAAATTCATCATCTTTAGTTAGTGAGTGCGCAATCTCGCCGAATGATGGACTGTAATGCTGTTAATCATGGACCATCAGAGTAGAGATTTCAGCTGCTTACTTCCACCGCACAGTCTCCTTCGCTGCTGCTTTAATATATGGTAAGTTGGGGGCATCATCAGCATCAGGTAGTCGTTCGGCATTTGACCCGCAGACCCTATCCAATTGTTCCCGTGCGCGTGCGACCCAATCGGGAAACAGCGCTGCTGCGGCAGCAAGCTGATTCAGTGAAACTCGTGTTGTGTCCGAACCGGCTTCTATCAAAGAGCCAAAGAGGAATACCATGTCTTCGCGGCTGATGTCCTTGTCCCTTCCTAGCCTCAGGAATTCGGAAGCGAAACACTTTGGTACTTTTCCGTTCTTTTGTCGCTCCAAAAGGTGATCGAATTCAGCACTGAAATTTCTGGAAAAGGCTGTAAGCGATTGCCAAAGAGACCATTCGTCCAAGTACTCACTCCAAACCGGCCTTGTATAAGTTATCGCCCCACCATCTCCACGGCTGTAAGTGCTTTGCAAACGGAATTCGTGCGAGTAACGGAAAAGAATCAATAAGGTTGGATCCAGGTTCAAAAGACTTCGTCAACTCATCGTTCACAGCAATGATTTTCCTTGTGGTCTCATCATGCAGTGTCGTTCGTCGACCAAATGTCATGCTCATGATGACGGAACTGCTGTATTGCGCATTGCTGAGATTCCAAGTATCAGGATTGGTAAGGTAACCATGGAGAAGTGCCCGAGACTCGATGTCTTGGAACGGACCGTATACAGATTTTTGCGCGGGGCCCAGTATATCATGGACAACTTTTCTCTGCCACTTCCAGTTCTCGCCATATGGTAAGAAAACCAATCGCTTGCCGCCAGATGCTACCTCACCAGCCATTGGCAGATCTTGTCGCGAAACATAAAGAGCACCTCTCTTGTCGAGAAGCTCGCTCACAACCCTATGGGAGTTCAGGAAAACCCAGTACTTGGACCCCAGTTTCAGCGTGAACCTTGAAGCGCTATTAGCTGGTGGCATTTACACGTTACTCAAGGACATTCTACATCTCTCCGTATCTCTTGGCTAAATCGGCAAAGTGGAGGCGTTGCTCGACAGGATGCTTAGGGATCTGTAGCATATTACCAAGTAATGGCAGCCGGCCGGAAACATGATTCGGGAGCCGATATTTGTGATGAAATCGAATGGACCCAAAGATGCTGTAGCATATAAAGAGTAGAATAACGCTACACACCAGTGGCAAAGACATAATTTCTGAGAACATGTTGTGTTTGAGATGTCAGGAATTGACCTGCAAGCTGTGCCGGTGCGCTGAGCATATGAATAAAATCGGCTGAAGAGCTACAGTCCGAGCTGGGTGTCAGGTACGGCGGGGCAGGATCTTCTGGAGATGGAGCAACAACTAGACTGACCCTAAATTTCCATTGGCGACCTATTTTCGGAGCCGTCTTTGATTGGAAAATGGGTGGCACTTCTTTGCCAAGACATGTTTGGCCGAAGCGGGATGGCTGGGTGGGTGGCACCACTGTCCTAGAGCCGGTAATCCGCGTAAGCTCGAAACAATGACCCACTGATGCAAGAATCTCTAGATCAGGACAGATAACTTCTCGCAATATCGGAAGGTGCTGTAGTCTGGAATCGCTTTATCAATTAGTCGACCGCATCGTGCGTAGTCTCTGCTCAAACTGTGTATTGTCCATGGTAACAAAGTGACTTTTAGGAACCACCTGGGGTCTCATCAATAACAGGACCGAGCTTGACATACCTCACAACATGGCCACACTCAGTAAAAGCCTTGCTGGCAAGGTCGCAGTGGTCAGTGGATCTTCATCTGGACTGGGCGCAGCTATTGTCAAAGAATTGGCTAAGCGCGGAGCATCCGTCGCTATTAACTACCCTTACCCGAGCGAGAAGACAAATGCTGAGAATCTCGCTACATTGCTTGGTCCGAACGTCAAAGCCATCACGGTTGAAGCGGACATGTCGACTTTGGAGGGACCGCGTCTCTTAGCCGAAAAATCAGCAGAAGCATTCGGCAAAATTGATATCCTGGTCAATTGTGCTGGCATCAATCGACCGATGAGCTTAGACGACCCCGACGAGGCGAAGGTGGAAGCCTCCTGGCACGACATCGTGCACACAAATGGAAGGGGGACGTTTTTGTTAACTAGGGCTGCCTTGAAATATCTTTCTCATGGCGAGTCGCGCATCATTAACATTGGGAGCGGTGTATCGAGAACGCCAGGGCCTGATTCTAGCATTTACGCCGGCTCGAAGGGTATGTCGGAAAGTTATACCCAATGCTGGGCTGTGGAATTGCCAAAGAAATACGGTTGCACTGTAAATGGGGTCGCCCCAGGTATCATCGGAACTGATGCGTTCTATGCTGCCCCTCAAGCCTTGCGAGACTCGTTGCAGCCGCTCATCGATGCAACGCCAGTTGCACCGCGTGTAGGTACACCTGCTGAGGTCGCGTGGACAGTAGCAATGCTGTGTGAGAAGGAGGCATCCTGGTTGAATGGTCTCTACATACCTGTATCCGGTGGAGCCTTGATTTTTTGATTTATTGTAGCCGAAATGCACTGTGCCCGTCGGCAAACAGTGTCACGTGTTCTGCGACATTCTAACCCGTGCTTCGATTTCGATTCGTGTAAGAAGCCTTATGAGGTTGTTGCCACCTCACATGTCTCGTTGTATCTATGGGACTGAGCAGTTTTCTCTCTACTATGTACATCTGTAGGAGCCGCAGTAAATCACGGGTCGTGTAGCCATGCTTCTTGAAGAGCTGGAGCGGAAGGTTTGCAGGTACAGGGTCTCGTCACCTCGGGTTGAACCCCTGCTAGCTCTTGTGCTAACCCGCTGGAGAAGTTTGGCGTGCTGCTTAGGCTATATTAGGCTAGAGATAAGAAGATCTAGGTTAAAAAAGGCTAAAAGTGGCTTGTCTTAGCTTTATCCTAGGCTTGAAAAAGCTAGCATTAGACTCTGTGGGGTTTAGCTTTTGACAGAACTAGCAGGGGTTCAACCCGAGGTGACGAGACCCTGTAACTTGATGCCTGGAACCTCAATTTGGAATCATCCCTGCGATTGGAAGCCACCCGTATAAAGACGAGTAACGCTCTGCTCTGACTGGCTTTCACTGAGAACTATGGGAGAGAGTCTGCACAATTCCGAATCGCTTGGTATGGAGAGTCTGGGTAGGAGTTCTTTTTTAAGAATGACGTCCAATTTTCATGGATTTTTTAATAGCATATCATGCGTAACCATGGCTCCACTGCTCCAAATCATAGCACAAACCTCCACACATCTTCTATCATCACTTCCTAAGCTTGACCTGTACGTTGTACCTTAGATATACGAACCAGGCGCAATATGTTGGAGGCGGCCCTTCATTTTCAAAAACAAAGTCGAATTTGCGAACGATCTGCGGCAGGATTTTTGTGATTTCCAATAGGCTAATATTCTTTCCAATACACGTTCGCGATCCTGCACCAAACTAGATGAGCCGCAAGTTAGCAGTGGATGTTGAGAATGATTCCGTAAAAACTCACTGCGAGCATCATAGACTCACGTAAGTCATTGGTCTCTTTCGGCTCAAGCCATCTCTCAGGTTTATATTCCGCAGCATCCTCTCCATATATCTTCTTGCTGTAATGGAGCACCCATGCATTTGCGCCAACGTCGGTCTATATCAAGCTTGTCAGCATATAATGAAGCGGTTGAAATCCTCGAGCGTAACGTACACCTTCTGGAAAAAAAGTTCCAGCTAGGTTCACACCCCCTTTGGGAACTTTCCGAGGGAGTATGGTTCCAACAGCTGGATGAATTCGAAGACCCTCCTTGATGACTGCCTGCAGATATGGCATTGACTGAGCTTCCTGGAAGGTTACGGGATCAGAAATGAGACCGTCTCGCGCCATTGTGTCGATCTCATTCCTGAGCTTGACTAATGCATCGACATGGTGATAGAGGTAGTAGATTGCAGAACTGAGGCCGATTGCAGTGGTATCCGAGCCGGCTCCAATGTTGCTGCTACAGGCGTCCACAATATGAGTCATACCTACCTTCTCTTGTTTCTGCAAAGACATGAGTTTTGCAAGGAAACTATCAGAGCTGACAGTGTGTATGCCCTTCTCATTCGATGCACTGTGCTTGTCAAGCTGATCGAACGTGAACTTTCCTAATAAATCTGCTCCTTGAGCACCAAACAGACTCTGGAGGCGCATGATCCAAGGATGAGCGTCAGGGATGATGCCAGTACGAGCTAAGTAGGTGTTCGCCATGTGTATACCACTGATCATTCCGGAGAGGTCTCCTTCGTTCTCCATCATCCTGAACGACTCGTTGAACTGCTACCAGTGAGTTTTGTATCAGAAGTATAATTGAAGTATGTAAATACCGTAATCTCACCAATCACATCGAATGCGTACCACTGCAAAAAGTCGGGTAGAGAGACTTTGCGGTTTTTTTGTGCAAAACCCGTGAGTTTGTCTATGCAAATTTTGCTTATGCGTTCAACCGCGCCCTCGTAGGAGACCATCGTAGACATGCTATATAGATTGGCAATCGTCCTGCGCCGTACCTTATGTAGGGAAGGATCTCTTATTGTAAATATATTTTGAAGATCTGGGTTGGGGGCCATTAGAGGATGGTAGAACTCTGACTTGATAAATTTGCCGCCCAATTCGTATATGATCTTCACGTCGCTAGGATCGCTGAAACTGTAACGATTTGGACCCATCCGAACTACGGGTCCTTGAAGCTGCTTGTCAGCACGCCATCATGTGGCTGTAAGCTGAACGGTCGACGTACCAAATTTGTCATGTAGCTGCAAGTATTCGAGATTTGATTTCCCGCGAAGGACGGCGCAATACTCGTACCATCGCGTGAACCTGGCCAGAAGCGGTCCAGGAATATTTTTTGTAGGAGAAATAAATAGACCGTGGAGGAAGGGCAAAATGTAGTATAAAGTTAGGCAAATGCTAAGGACTGCAATTCCTCGACTGTAGTCTGCAAGATCTAAAGAGGTAGGATACAGCATGTTGAGAAGTAGTCGCTAGATACCTTGATACACAAAGAGCTACTATCAAAGAAATGTATAATAATAGCAGGCGGGTGGGGACAATTTATAGGGTAACAGCTGCTGGGATACTAGTATCCACCCTCGCTTACTCTATTCTCCCCTTCCTTTCCTACAGTACTAGTTTAAAAGTTTTACGTACCTAGCGCGAACACTAATATTATGTATAAATATATCTACCTTTTTAACTACTATATAACTATACTATAAGATTATAATATACTTTTAAAAATTTTAAATAATAAGTATTAAAATAAATTTAATTTTTGTAAAGTATTAAGAAATAATAATAAAGTCTAAGTATAGTATTATAGTCTAAAAGCTTATTACCTAGTTTAACTATAATAAATATACTATCTATTATACTTTTAAAAAGTTTACTACTTATAGTATAATACTTAAAGTTTTATATAATAGCTATTTTTTTATACTTTTAATTTAGTAAAAAAAGGCTATATAGTATATAGTATATATAATACCTAAGGTTAAGTATAGATATCTTTAAAAAAAGTCTAAGTAGCCTTACTTTTATTTAATACTATTTAGTACTTACTTAGGCCTTATAAGAGTACTTTTTATAAGTATTTTTATAAGTATAATTTTACTAATTATAGGTATAAAAAGTAACTAAAACTATTTTTTATAAGGCCTTAATAATAGCTTAAGTAGTACGAATAGTATAAGTATTTTAACTTTTACTAATATACTATTAAGTTTAGTAATAAATACTTAGATTAAAAAAGTTTTAGTACTTTTATAAAGTAGGTATTCTTTTACCTAAGTAAAAAATAGAAGATAAGAATAATAACTAAAGCTTTAATAAGCTAAAGGCTAACTTAAAGAGTATAGAGAGTTATATATCTAGATACTAAAAGCTACTTTTAGTAGAGTAAATTAGTAATTATAAATTATTAAGTATAATAAAAATACTCTATACTATAGCTATATAGCTAAAAGTTATATTAAAACCTTTTAGTAAGGCTTTTTACTTTACTAGTTTAGTAGGTAGCTTTTTATATTAAATAATACCTATATATATATAGCTTAACTAGTTAAGAAGTTTATAACTAATTACTAAATAAATATTAGTAACTAGCTATTCTATTCTTTAGATCTTAACTTTATTAAGTATATATAGTAGTATCTTAAATAACCTATATTTATCTAGTTTTTATAATATAATAATTTTTATATAGCTAAAAAAAAGTAAAAAGAGTTTTATAAGGTATTAAAAGTATTCTAGTATACTATCCTAAATAAGCTAGTAAAGCAACTAATTAAGAGTATACTATAATATATTAATACTTACTAACTTACTAGAGGCTAGTATATAGAACACTAGATATAGAGCTATCTATAATACTAAAAACTATCTAAATTACGTAACTATAGTATAATTTATAGCCTTAATTATTATTATAGTAGAGTAGCTAGTTAGTAGGGTAATATACTAAGTATATAGAACTTTTAATATATAACTATAGGAAATAAATATTAGCTTGTTATAATATATTACTTATAGAAAAGAAGTAATTTTATTAAATAAGTAGTAATAATATTATTATTTTAGAATCTAAAACTCTATATTTTTTAAAATTATTGTTTATATTCTTTAGAGTAGTTAGTAGATTATCTCTACCTTTCTTTTCTAAACTAGATTTAACTAAACTTACTATATAAAAGCTACTTAAATCTTAACCCTATTTTCTTTAGCTTATTAAGTTTTAATATAATTCTTATAATTAGATTATTATAAAATTATCTTATAATAAACCTAAGAACTATTATTATAGTAGTATCTTTTACTAGTAATAGTCTAATACTTAGCCTAAGATAATACTAATTACCTTATCTTATAGACCTTATATAGGTCTATAATTATATAATAGATAATAAAGTTAAATCCTTTATAATAAAAGAATTATTTAGTAACTACTATTACCTACCCTATAAAAGAGTTAGTTCTAAATGAATAAAGATCTAATTTAATTAAAACTCTTAGATTCTAATTTATATATATACATCTAAGACTACTTAGTTACTTAAACTTTAATTTTAATAATTATTTTTCTATAATGTATTTTAGTTACTAATAGAATACTACTTTTATACTAATAGATTATTAAATAAGATTAAAGATTAATTTATAGACTACCTTAAGTATACTATACTATACTATTATAAGAATAGTAAGAAAGTCTTTTTTTTATACGTAAATTAAACTTAGTATCTATTACTATAGTATTAGAATAAAATTAAATAGAATAGTAATCTATTTTAATTTATAATAAACAATAGATTACTATTTTAATTTTTTTTAAGCTAGCTATATAAAAAATAAGCTATTTCTAATAAAGATAAGAGAATTTCTATAGAATAATATAGCTTAGGCTTTTATTTAGTAATGTATTAGCTATAATAGATTAGTTATTAATTTATTAGGTTTATACTAATTATATATAGTACTTTGTATAGTAATATCTTATTAGAGATATTATACCTTATTAGGCTAGAGAAGAACTAGTTACGTAGGCTAGTACCTAATAACTTTACTAATTATTTTAAGATACTAAAAAATATTTCTATTCTATTAGATTCTTTTTTTAAAAGTTAGTATATTATATAGTAAAAATATTAAAACAAAATCTTTTAATATATAAGAGATAAGAGTACTAAAAAGTTTAATAAATTAAAAGAAATAAAGTTATACTTATATAACTCTATTATAGATACTTAAACCTAATAGCTAGTACTAAGTAAAAATATATATAAAACTAATATTATAAATTTAGTTTATTTCTCTAAAGACTATTAATCTAATAAAATACTATTATATATGTTTTAAATCTTACTTTAGTATACTAATTACATAAATAAGATACTATTATTATTACTACTTCCTACTTTTCGTTTTTAAGCTTTTATTCTTATATATTAAGAATTTCCTAAATTAAAGATTAAAACTATATTTACTTTTCTTAGAGAATTCTCTACTTTATAGTATAGTCTATATACTAGAATTTTAAAGTAATAGACTTAGTAAAGTCTACTTAAAATAGTAAATAATAATTATTAGTTTTTTAAAATAAAATAAAGCTTAAAAAGTATTTTTAGTTATTACTACTTTCTATCTTATCTAGCTTACTATATTCTAGAACTACTTTTTTAATATAGCCTATTCTTTATTAAGCTAGAATAATACTAATATAATTATAAACTATAAAGTTACTTTAATTTAGTTTTAAAAGCTAATATAGAGGTATTAGTAGAGTATAATAGAGAATTTAGAAAAGAGAGTAGAAATAGAAGAATATAGTAAAGTAAGATAGAAGTTAGAATTAGAGTTAGAGGTAGTAAGAAAGATTTAGTAGAATATTATATTCTCTCTTTATATAGTTTTTTGTATATACTATCTATTACTTAGAAGTAAGATATTAGATCTTCTTCCCTCTTTATAAACGTCTTCTTTAGGTACTAGTACCTATAGTACTAGTATACTAATACCTTATTTTATAGCCTTTTTATATACTAAGAATACTATACTATTTAAAACAAGGATTCTATATAAAAAAAAGTATTATAAAACTTCTAGAAAGATAAGTTACTTAGATATTAAAATAAAACAGAAAAGTTATTCTTAATAAAGGTTTAAGAGTATATTTATAATTTTATTTCTTTAGTAGAGGCTTTAAGACTACTATAGATTTTCTAAACCCTACTTTCCATCTTACTATATATTTCTAGACTTTCTATACATCGTATAGTCGGGAATTGAATCAAAATTCTATACCTTAGATTCCTTTTTCGTACCTCCTGTATAATGTCCATGGCTAGTAGCAGCGACATTTAGTTTTTCAAGCTATCGCAGGTCAGCAGCATCGCTATAGAGGATTTTGTTACTTAGGTATCAGGCTTACCTCTTTATACACATCGTATCCATACACAAAACTCTGTAGTGTAGGATCTAGCCTTAGACGCGTTAGTTAACCAATGTCTATAAACATAATGTACTTACCAATAGAATGGGTAACCAGGAAGTGGCTCGTCCAACTGTTGTTGCACTAGATCGTCCCTCTCTCGTTGTTCAGGTCCGTCGGGTAGATGATTAATGTGTCTCTTCTCAATGTAAGTAGGGTGGCATCGAATGAGACTAACGGAAACTGGTTACCTGTGTCATACTCCCTTTTTGAAGTGCAGAGCTGCGTGGCTTTCTCAGCTGCTCGTATAGCTTGAGGACCTCAGGCAGGTCTTCACGACGATTGGCCGTCGATAACAACACGCCCAGCGCTGCACCATCTTCCAAGGATGAACCCGCACCTTGTGCAAGGTATGGTAACATAGGATGACAAGCATCGCCGAGGAATGCTATGGTTGCTTCTGGATTGGACCAATTCTGCAATTCGTCGACTGAGCTCACGATATCAGTATTCGGAGTATGAAAGTTCTGCGATTTTGGAGACTCACGGTACATAAGTTTCCACTTGTCGACTTTCGGGACCATCGAGAGCAAGTACCGAAGCCTAGACGTGTCAACATCGGGGACGCTTAGAGTCTAGGATGTCATACCGAGGATCCCAATCTCGAAAAACTTCGAGCATTTCGTCGAGATCACCTGCTGCCCTTGCCACACCATCTGGAAGAGTGTCGGGTACGAGGAGCACAATGTTGATTAGTGAACCTCCCTTCAGTGGATAGCAGATGGCGTGGCAACGCGGTCCAACCCATAGCACAACTCTTGGCGTTTGAAAGTATTGACGCAATTCATCGTCATCAATCTCCTCTACACGCAAGATAACGCGATATGCGAGATCGCCGGTAGGAATAGGAGGTGAAGGTGACTTCAGAAAAGCGCTCCGACATTGCGACCAAAGGCATGCGTAAATCAGCGTGACATGTCCATCCAGACTTGAGGACTGGCTTACCATCAGCCGCAATAATAATATCACCTTCGATGCGGCCTCCATCTGAAAGCGTGACAGAAGGAGTCTCCAAGTCGGTTGAAGTGACCAGTGCGCCAAATTTGAAATCCACGCCTAGCTCTTTTGCACGTTCGTACATTCCGATCTGTAGATCGGCTCGATGCATATCCCAGAATGGACTTTTGTACTTGGCCAGCATCTCTTCGCCATAGTGATCCCGCTTTCCGATGAGGGTACCATCGCTATAGCGGTGTATGGTAAACTCTTTTGGGCTCGAAGCCAGCTTCTCCAGCCGTTGAATCAAGCCCCATCGTTTCAACAATCTGGTAGCATTTGGAGTAACCTGTAAGCCTGCTCCAACCTGAAATTCAAGTTAGCATCTGCTTGTGTGCCTTATTGGGGAGAATTACCTCTGCTAATGCTGGTGCAGACTCTACAACCTGGACCTGATGGTCTGGTCTTTCCTGCTTCACGGAAATCGCAGCTGCTAAGCCACCAAGCCCTGCGCCGACGATGATGATGTTCAGTGGCATCTTGTAAACTTTGAGAAAGATGTGTTGAAGATATCCGAGAGGCTGCCCAGGGCTTGATATACGTTCTTTCTTGGTCACTGCGTAAGGAGCCACCGACAAGGAGATGTGGCTAGCGGTGCCGCACAATCCAATCGGAGGTCATTACCAACCCCACCACACGCTATGACTGCCTAGTATACCGATAAATAATGCCGATTGTATATTATGGTGCATGCTACATACGCTGAGAAGTATTGACACGGCAGTTTGCTTGTGCTAAGTTTAAGATCCTTCGCTTTGAGCGTTTCTTTGTTCCAATCCCCGCATTAAAGAGTACACTTTCTTGTATCAAGCATGGTAGACGTTGCGACACGAGATCCGAGGATCCCTTCAGTCTCTAGTAAGCAGTCGACGATACCTTTCTGGCTGGATGGAAAGAATACCGTCTCAAGTATCGCCATTGATGTTTGCTCTCCGTTTAGCCAATGGAATTTGTACACACATCTTTCTGCGAGCCAAGGAGGCGTCTTTCTCGCAACAAATTCAGCTCAGAAGAATTCCATGATATGGTTCAAGACGAAGTCACATGCCGATGGAGATATCTTCTTGAAAGCTGTGGACAAGTTTTAGAGAAGGAAGGGCGAGCCGCTGCGATACAGCCTGACTGACACCGGATTCTTAGCCGCCATGTTTGAATTTGAGTTCGCAGCGGTTTTTTAGGCGTGTCAAAATGTAGCAGGTCTGTTCTGGGATAATAGCAAAGGCACCTCGCCACAGTTGTCGCCGACGCAGCTGGAGTTGTAGTTTGCCATGAACCATATGGCGCAGTCTTGGGGGCATCGCACCATCAAATGTACCAAATGTCATGGGTCCTAGCATAGTTTCAGCCACTAGCTATGTATGCGATTGCTCTGTACAGCATCTTCTGGTCATTCATCTCGACATTGTGTACGCGTAACACAGTCATATTGCACGGACCAGAGGCGGCTGCTGCAACCTACGTAGGTTCACGCATCTTTTGATCGTGACGTAACCTCTGACGGATCTTGCAAATGAGGTATCGCCTCAGTACTTCACGCTGGCGGTTTGCTTACTGGCTGGAAGACGCTCTACCACGGTATGCAAGATGCCTCAACGACCACCGATGCTTTAATTTCGAGCCAAATGGTCAAGAAGATCAACTCCAAGGAACTGATCGCTATCGGAGCCTCATCGCTTCCGTCGCAATCAAGTATGTCAAAGCATTGTTCCTAGAATCTATCGATTAGGCATCGGCGATTGTTTGCGACGATGGGAACCACAACCTCGCTGCATTTGAACGCTGTTTTGGTGCATCTCTACGTACAGGCCAGATTTGTGTGGCCACGAAGTGTACTGTGGTCCACTCTTCGATTATTGAAGAATTTCGTGTGGTGTTACAAACCGCTACGCGAACAGAATCTTTGACCAAAACAACATACTGCAATGATGTGACCCAGGCTCCGTTGGAATGAATCGCGGTCTGGTAACTAACGTGGTAATGGAGGGCGCACGACTCAGCAAAAACGACAGCGATGGACTGTCCAAAACACAGATGCGGTCCGTGCTCGTTGAGGATTTCCACTGCAGGATGTAAATGTAGTCCACGGAGTCATTTGGTCCACGCCAGCGATTTACGTTGTGGATTGTGCCGATGCCGCCATCAAGCTACCGTAGCGAACGACACTGAACATGGGCTGATTATGAAAGGGTCTGCCCGAGATTTTGGCAGAGTGTTAAAGATAGCAAAGCTAAAAGAGAATAAATAAGATTATAGAAATTTAAATAATTTATCTTTAAAGTACTTATTTTATCTCTTTAAAGTATAAATCCTTAAGACCTAAGAAAGAATATTAATACTTATAAAATAGAAATCTAAAACAATATAAAGTCTAATAAATTTTATTAGCTTAGGATTAAATTTCTGTTTCTAATATTTAAAGTAAATTATATAAACTACTTTAATTTAATTTGTTTTAACTTTAAAAGTAAAAATAATATTTCTATTAGATTATAGTATAATATCTTAAGAATTATTAAATAAAAATTTAATAACTTTACTTATTTTAAAATCTTCTACTTTCTACTAATTATTATTTTCTATTGTAATTAATTATACATTCTAAATTTATAATAGATATATAGAAATAAAGCTAAATAGAACTATAGAATCTATTTTTTTAATTCTTTAATAAGTACTAAAAAAATAACTTTTTAGCTTAGACTTACTAAGCTATCCTATAACTATTCTAATAAAACTTATTTTTTAGTTTATTTATAATAGTCAGAATACTCTAGTAAATCTTATAAAACTATATTTTAAATTTTTATTTTAATAAACTAATATAAATAGTAACTTAACTTATAAAAAAAAATAGGATAATAATATTATAAAACCAAGTCAAATTTCTATAATTAAATAAAAAACATTAAAAATGCTATTTAAATTTCTAACTATAATATCTAAAGACTAATAGTAGTTTTATATTAGTATTTATTTATAATCTATATATTTTTAATAAAAAGAACTTACATATAGTATAAATTATTATAATTAAACTTTTTAAGACCTCTTTCCTATCTTAGTAAAAAACTTTAGTACTATTAGTAGTATTTTATTAGTATTTTAAAATTAGCTATATAAATTATATTTTTATAATTAACTATTTAAAATAGACTTATAACTTATATACGTTAAGTTCTTAGATACTCTATATATTAAGTCTAAGATTATAAGTATATAATATAATAATTTAGACAAGAAAATTATGTATTTAGGTAAGAACCCGTATAGGGTAGCAAGATACAGTAGTAGTACTTGAAACCAGAGAACGTGTGCAATTACTAACTGAGGCGAAACGACTTCTGTCAATCATCCGATCCAGCCTACCCACAGGAGTCCGGGGAATTCCCTTCGCACGGGTCGAAATCAGTACATAGCGTAAAGTCTAAGCTGGTGTGCTGGAAAGGCATACCTACCTACTCTAGCCCCTGAGGGGTGTTTACCCACCGACGCCAAATTAGTGTCGGTGGGGATTTTTTGTCCAATCATACCGTCCGCCGGTGCACGCACACGCTGCACGCATTGAAGGGATTTTGCCACTGTCCTGTGGCTATACAG
The DNA here is from genome assembly GCA_025742365.1 of Coniothyrium glycines. Taxonomy (NCBI): domain Eukaryota; kingdom Fungi; phylum Ascomycota; class Dothideomycetes; order Pleosporales; family Coniothyriaceae; genus Coniothyrium; species Coniothyrium glycines. The sequence goes on along the minus strand of JAMXIJ010000049.1, from coordinate 3,702 downwards.
AGCAGCATACTTAGGGCTCTACCACGCACGCGATGATGTGCAGCGTAATGTCCAGGGACAGCATTCATCCAACCTCGCGCCACCATGTAACAAGCGCAAATGCCTGCTAAGTCTTTCTCCTCGACTACCTGCCACAGTTCGGACCTTTCTTGCCCAGCAAGCCTGCCATTTGCTACACTCTCATCCACAGAGAACACGAAGGATCATTCGACTCGTATTCTCCGGCCATCATTGAGCGATCTGAATATCGAGACTATCACAGCAAACGTTTCTTTGGGAAATTAGTCACATCCGTCCCCTCAACTCAAGTCTTTTAGAACGATTGATCGTTCACCTTCACGACTTCGCCCGTGAGAATTACCTATCACAAAACGACTGGCTCCGAGCACTACATTTTCTCACGGCCATTGAACAGATGTGCTCTAACGTACGGCAAGAGTTCATCTTGTTGAGTGATATCCTGGGTCTAAGCCTACTAGTAGACAGTATCGACTATCCAAACCAGCCGGTTCGACCGAAGGCACGGTGCTAGGGCTGTTCCACACTCAGGATGCCGAGCAACCCAAGCACGGAGACAACATGTCGCACCACCAACATGGTGAACCTTTACTGGTAGGGTGGACGGTGAAGGACCAAAAGGGCAACCCCATCCCCAATGTCAAGGTCGATATATGGGAGACAGATTCGAGTGGCATGTACGATCCTCAGCATCCAGGGGGGAGATCGCTCGGATGGTCGATGTATCATAATAAGTGGCTGAGATGGGCAATTCTGGTTCCAAAGCATGGTTCCAGTCCCATACCCCATTCCTCACGACGGACCGGTAGGCAAGTTACTTGCCATACTCAAGAGACACTCGATGAGACCAATTTACATGCACTTAATGTTCGAAAAGCCAGGCTGGGATAGACTCATCACGGCTTTGTATCTCAGAGGCGATCCTTACGAAACATCGGATGCAGTCTTTGGAGTCCAAGAGTCTCTCGTCGTTGATTTAGGAGAAGTGGATGAGGGAATCGCGCAGCACTATCCGGGAATACACAAAGTCATGAAAGTGCTAACATATAAATTTGTGTTTACCACTGAGCGAGAGACTGAACAACTCCGATTGAAACGAAGTCACGAAGCGATGTTAAGTTCAATCCGACAGCCTCGGTAGAAAAAGAGTTCTTTGGCTTTTAAACCCTCATAGTCCGTAAGATAAGCTCAAACCATACACGATATATCAACTTGCATACGCGGTCATCGTAGATATCTTGTCATGCTGTGCCCATTTGTGCTGTAGGATGTCGAGACGTGCCCAGTTGTTTAATACAAGGATTGAAGATCCATCGAAATCCTGTAACGTGACAGCAGCAAGCTCTGAGATTGAAAGTTTGTGAACGATACAATCACGGCAGCAATGAAGGCGACTCTAGTGGCTGGCCTGAAGTCACGGCGATTTTCTGTTTGTCTCATCGCGTGGTCTCGGCAGTTCACAGAGCACTCGGTGGAATACTCGTAAGCCCCGCCCTTGCGTCAAAGCGTTTATCCTGCATCTGGATTTAGTATGTACCAGTAGCCGCCGGCTTGCGAAGCTATATAAACCAGATAGTTGCGCTCGTACACAAGCGGATTCAGAACTCATACCTCAACTCGACTGTCCGAAATGCTCTCTTTCATCTACAATGCCAATCCATGCCGAGTCATCTTCAAACCTGGCGGACTTTCGGACATCTCGTCGGAGCTCACCCGCCAGGGTCTCAAAGCAGCGCTCGTTTTATCTACACCACAACAAGTGAATGAAGCTGAAAAAGTTGCGGCACTCCTAGGTTCGTCCGCTGCCGGCGTTTTCTCGAATGCCACAATGCACACGCCTATCAATATCACGAATCAAGCTCTCACGCAAGCCAAAGAGAAGCATGCCGACTGTGTCATCTCTGTTGGTGGAGGAAGTACCATAGGTCTTGGCAAAGCCATTAGCGTTCGCACTTCCCTTCCACACATCAGCATCCCGACAACGTACGCAGGCAGCGAGATGACACCCATCCTGGGCGAGACGGTCGACGGCGTCAAAACTACGCGGACTGATTCAAGAATCCTTCCTGGAACGGTCATATACGATGTCAACCTCACAATTAGCTTACCACAACAGTTGAGCGCGACCAGCGGCGTCAATGCTATCGCTCACGCAATAGAAGCGCTATACGCACCCGACACCAATCCGATTATTCGACTTTTGGCCAAAGAAGGTATTCGTGCGCTGGCGGAGTCTCTACCTGCCATTGTGACCGATGGAGACAATATATCCGCACGAAGCACAGCACTCTACGGCGCATGGCTATGTGGCCAGTGCTTGGGTAGCACCACCATGTCTCTACACCACAAACTCTGTCATGTTGTTGGCGGATCATTCAATCTTCCACATGCAGAGACGCATACTATTCTGCTACCTCACACCGTAGCATACAACGCCCCGGCCATTCCAGAGGCAAGCAAAGATATGGTCGCTGTGTTACCTGGTGCAGACGGGGATTGCATTCGCGGTCTGAACAAGCTTATCGAAGGATTGGGTGTGGGCAAAGCTCTGAAGAACTATGGTATGAAGGAGGAGGATATTGACAAAGCCGCGGAAATTGCGTTGCGGAACCCGTATGCAAATCCTAGGCCGATTGTAAAGGATAAGATTCGAGAGTTGATACGGAGAGCTTGGGCTGGTGAAGAAGCTAGGTCCGATCTCTAGAGAGATACTAACCTACCCCTATATATTGTTAAGTAAACTATTAGCTTAAAGCTTTTATATAAGGGGGAGTATACCTAGATACTACTAATAACTAATAGCTTAAATACTTATTACTAAAAGTTTAAGCTACTATTACTAATAGTATAGATATTATAACTAATAGCTTAAATTATCTAGATATAACTCTACTTAGTATAAGCTATATAAGAATACTAAAACTTTTATTTCTCCTTTTTCTTTACTCTTTCTATTCTATATTTCTTATAATACTTTATCTATTCCTAATAATACCTTACTAAAGTAACCTAGCTAATTTCTAACCTAGGGCCCTAACTATACTTAGCCCTAAATATTGTTTCTAAGAATTTTTTATTAGTAATAGACTATATTTATAGTATACGTATTTATTAGTACGTAGGCTCTATACAGTTTATTAGTAAAGCTAATATTATTAGGTTTTTAAAGACTAATTTCCTCTAAATTTAAGTATATTTATTAGTATACTTAGTTACACTATATAAATTATTTATATTATTACTACCTATCTATAGAAGTAATTATAGTATTATAGTTAATAGGTTAGAGTAGTATTAGAGTAGTGTTAGGCCTACCCTAATATATATAGGAACCTTATTTTCTACTAGGAAATAACTTTAAAAAGGACTATACTTTTTCTAGGAAATAGGTTTCTTTAGTCTTAGTAATTCCTAAAAATAATTTTTCTATTTCTATACCTTACCTATTTCTAAGAAATAACTTCTAAAAAATAACTTTTAAAAAATAACTTCTAGAAAATAACTTTTAGAAAATAACTTTTAGTATAGGTAGACCCTAGGTGCGGATATTTATCTTATAATAGAGGGTAAAGATAAAGGAAATAATAAGTTATTAATTACCTAGAGTAGGGAGTTGTAATAGGTTTAATTTAGGTATTTAAAGTCTTATCCTTTATATACTAAGGTTAGAGGACTCTATATATA